>SNVD02009700.1:0-39985 GCA_013180625.2 Boswellia sacra
TTTTTTTCTTTTTTTTATCAAACACAATAGAACTCACTTGCATTGCTCATGACACATCCCAACCTCCTCTAACTTCCCAAAACCAGAACATAGCTCAAAATTTAATTATGAATGATCTACATGCTCATAGGTAAGGGATAAACTGTCTGGAATAAATTCATTTGAGTTAGGAAATCTTTTAGTGAGTTAACAAAGAAAAAGGCTTACAAAGGCTCAAAGGGGTAACTAGGGATCAATTTCAGTCAAGGTTGGCTATTAAGGCTCAAACGGTCCAAAGATGGCCTAAATCATTTCCCCAATTTGCACAGTCTAGGATTTCGCCTCGAGTGACCATCAAACAAGTTCTAGAATTCATTGAAATCTGAAGAAGCATTTAAATTACATAAACTTTCTCTAAGTGAACAAATAACTCAGTGATAATAGCTCAGTGCTCAATGTTGCGCAAGGAATCAAAGCAAAGCGAAAACCAATAGACATTTCAAGCACACAGATCCATGCATCATTTATCATTTTCCAAGAGTTATTCTTAATTCAATCATTATCTTATCATCGATCCACAAAATGCAAGAAAAGAGGTACGTGGCGTTGTTACACCTGAGTCAATATTGTATATTTCAACAATCCTTAGGACCAGTAGCCCGCAGACTTAAGGTTTCCAGCCTATATACCTTTATTATGAAGAACAAAACAAGAAACAAGACACTTCAAGCAACATGAAATAAACAAACTACAAGTTATTAAGGAAGAATGCCGTTTCAAGGGTTAAGGAAACCCCATATTCTGCCATTCTCAGGTTTTTCCACAATTTTTTTTTTTCCGAATCAAAACTGATAAAGACAAAAACACATAACAACTCTAAATTGCACGAAACTAAACTTACTCATAAAATAACAAAGTTCAACAAGTCAGTAAACAAAAACAAGTTAGTTAGAATGGGTCTAAAAAGTTTAGAAGTTAGCCTCCTTATTCAGCCATTATGGATTGAAGGGATCCAGAATGCGTTTCACAAGGACTAACTTTTAAGCCATCCACTCTAAACTGAGATTAGAAAATATATACCTGGTACGAAGAGAAACACCTGCAATCTCAAATAAATCATGAAAAACTTCAAATACACAAGAAAAAGACAGCAACACAAAACAGTACCGCAACAGAGATTACGAGATGGAGCTGTTAAATCCAGTTTACGCCTCTTATTGCCTTCTCCAAACCAATCTATCCGAGCTAATGTTGGATCAGGCGAATAGATGAATTCTTGTAGTTTGTCAATTAACTCCCCTGCAGTTGAAGCTGTAACCAGGATTTGCCTCGTCGACGGTGAGATGAAGTTTTTTTCTACTGCTTGATCAAGAAAAGACAACAAACCATCAAAAAAATTATTGACATTTAACAAACCAATGGGTTTCCGATGGATGTTTAGCTGTGCCAAAGAGGTGATTTGAAATATCTCCTCTAATGTACCATAACCACCCGGCAAAGCTATAAATGCATCGGACTTAACAACCATATGTGCAATACGCTCATGCATACTAGAGACCTGTAACTCTTCCCCGATGGTGTTGCCTACGATATCTCGTACAGCTAATGGTTTAGGGATAATGCCGAGAACTTTGCTTCCTCCTAAGGATGCAGCTGTCGACACACACCCCATTAACCCAAGACTACCCACTCCATAAATCAAATGAATACCCCTCGCAGCTAATGTCCTACCAAGATCAAGAGCTGCTGTTGTAAACTCTCCATCTTTACCAAATTGCGATCCACAAAATACGCATATATTTTGGAATCGTCGAATTGGTGTTTTCTCTATTTCTAAAAATGCTCTAACTTTGTGTAAGACAATGATGCAAGTTAGGTAATATGCTTTTCAAGTGCAAGACAGATTATAGAATGACCTTTGAAAATATACAGAATGGATATATACACACGTAAAAGTCTCAAATTTGACACATGGGGACATAATTTCGGTGGGGGTTGCTCGATGCAGATTTATCGCCCCGAGATTTGAAAAAATAGATATGCTTTCGGTGGGGTTTGACAAAACCTCCACACTTGTCGCCCACGTGTGCATGAAAAATGGAGAAAAACTTTCGGTGGGGTTTGAAAAAACCGCCACACTTGTCTCCCATGTGAAGCATGAAAAGTAAAGATATACTTTCGGCGGAGGTTGACAAAACCTCCACACTTGTCTTCCACGTGTGCTTATATCATGGGGTAGTCATCTGGTTTGTCAAAAAAAAAACTTGAAATTAAAACAAACAAAATCAACAAACAACAACAACACAAAAACAACATTGATAATCAGATCAAACGAAACAAGAAAAAAGAAATTTGACAACAACAACACACATGCAAATATACAAGTTGTTGTGATTGTGGCTCACATCTTCCTCTGGTTTTACGTCCAGTAACGGCTGAAACGCCTTCTATGAGTCGGGGATTTGCTTCCCATCCAGTTTTCTTATAAACTAGCAAACAGGGTCGTTTTTAGTCAGATTCCCTAGACTATAACACTGCAATTCATCACGAAATTGTGTCCATAGATTAAGCAATTCACGCTGAACAGGTCCACAAGAATGTGACTCAAGAGTTAATAAAACATTATCCAGCGACTCATTACTCAGACCATTCTTAATAAATGACAGTTTATCTTCTCTATTTCTTGACACAAAACCTAATGAACGACAAGTCTGGTTACAATTCCATCTAGCACATTTATAACATACTTGTAACCTTTCGCTCTTCGCCTCTTGGCGTAGTAGATCTTTCCTAGACCAGGCATGTATTTTGCGAGATTAATGTCCGGCTCACCGGACAATCTCACCTTGGCTTCGATAAGCCATCGGATATCCACAGGCACATTTAGAAGCATCAATGCCCAAAGTCTAGTCATCCGTACTTTATAAATTTTAAACACAGCATTTTGAGGAAGTGAAGGGAAATATTTACGAAGGTTCGACAAAAAGATATCGGCATCTATTGAAGAGGAGAAAAGAAGAGATATTACCGATAATGCGATCGAGTTTGTTTTTCTCCAAGATATGCACGTTTCAAACCTTTGGCGAATGACTTCAACTTCCGTTTGGATGTTTCCCACAAGCTGCTGCACAAATGAGCTCAAAGCACAGAGTAATCAAATTAAACAAAAGAAAGGAAAAGAAAAGAGCAAAAACGAAACTAAAGACACATAAAGCGATAACAACCAATACAACAAAAGTCAAAAACAAGTAAAAAATTAAAACAATAGACAGGTGGCAAGACAGGATAAAACCTGATCAATTTGATGGCCTATGAAATGAATCTCCTCGAGACACAAAAATTGATCATTATTCCTTATTTTATTTTTCTTTTCTTTTTTTTTTAAATATTGGGTTGCCTCCCAATAGCGCTTGGTTTAACGTCCTCAGCCCGAAGTTGGTTCCATCATGGGAGGATCCAATCTTCGATGTGCTTCACTAGTGGTCTTGGATCCTTCTTCACAACAAGATAGGTGTCCATGCTATGGCTGCCTTGGATGTTGCGATCGTCCACCCGAATAGCATATTTTGTGATCTGTAAGTTATTGCGACTAGTTTTCTCTTCTTTGTATTCGTGGAAGCCCATTCTTTATATTGGGCACGATGTCCATTCTCGCTCAGAATCCATGCCTCCAATGTCTGGAGAAAGCTTAGCATCAAGGCAGGGCTGTCATCACCAGAAGGAAGAATTTTCTCATTGAGATAAAGTAAATTTAATGTTAGAACATCATACCTATTTGTGGTTTTATTGCTATGGGTCTCATCTAAAGAGCTTGCCACACATTCCTCCTTTCTTGGACACTCGTCATCAATTTCTGACTCCTTAGAATTTTCTGTCCCTTATGTGCTCTTAATGCTATATCCAATCCATTCTTGCGAGTTAACTCAAAACATTGTTGTGGCAAAGAATCAACAACGTCAACTGCAAAAACAGAATGTAAGTCACTCGAGTACCTCATTGCCTCAAAAATATTGAAACATATCACCTTGCCATCAAACTCTATGATGAGAGTGTCATCACGAACATCAATCTTGGTTCTAACAGTTTTCGAGAATGGTCTCCCCATAAGAATCGGTGTTGGATTAGGAGATGTCTCATCCTCCATTTCAAGAACATAGAAGTCTGCTGGGAAAACCAATTGATTCATCTGCACAAGCACATCTTCCACAACTCTTTTGGGATATGCATTAAAATGATCAGCAAGTTGAATGATAATACCAATTTTTGCAAAGGGTCCAAGATTTAAAGAAGCATAAATAGAATATGGCATGACATTAATAGATGCTCCTAAATCTGTCATAGCTCTTTCAAACTTGGTTTTACCAATGGTGCATGGAATGGTGAATGTACCTGGACAATTGCATTTCGGAGGAATTTTTCTTTGTAGAACAGTTGAAACATTTTCCCCCACACTTACCTTCTCATTTCCTTTCAACTTTCTTTTGTTGGTGCATAACTCCTTGAGACATTTTGCATAGCGAGGCACTTGCTCGATAGAATCCAGAAGTGATATATTTACCTCGATTTTGTAAAAAGTTTCCAGGATTTTCTGTTCTTGTTCCTCCTTCTTCGATTTTGCAAATCTACTAGGAAAAAGTGGAGGAGTAACATATGAAGGAATATGAGTTATAGGATTTACCTGAGAAGTTAATGTTTTGTTCATGGTGGATGTGGTGTCATCTCCTTCCTGTCTCTTATACACATCTAGATGTGTATAAGAGACAGTTCCAATTGCTCTCCACTTAGAATTTGCTCTTCACTTCGCAAAGTTATCGCACAAGCATTCTCTCTTGGATTGATCATCGTTTGAGAAGATAATTTTGCTGAGCATTGGCCCTCAAATTTGCTCATGCTAGTAGCCAATTGTCCCATTTGATTTGCGAGGTTTTGGATACTTGCCCCAGTTTCCTGCTGGAATTGCATTGTGTTAGTTACAAGTTCATTAACAATATCCTGGAGTGACATACCTGAGTTTTCTGGAGTTGGTTGTGGTGCTGGTTGTTGCATTGGTGGTGGTTGCATTTGAAATGGTTGCTGCACTCTAGGTTGATTGAAACTTTGTGTCCGATTTGGTATCACATTTGGAGTGATTGGTTGATGATTCCAGTAACTGAAATTATGTTGATCTTCCCATCCAGCATTGTAAGTGCTAGAGAAAGGATCATACCATTGCCTCGTTTGTCCTGGAAATCCACCCATGGCATTGGCTTGTTCCATATATTCTTCTGGTAAAGTTGGATACATGTCGATTGGATGCTCCATCGTAGAATATATCCCACATTCATAAGATTTTTGCATATCTCCTACAGCCATGTTTTCCACAAGAGAGGTTAGCTCAGAAAGTTGTTGTTCAATGTTCGGAGTGCTTACCTCATTTACTCTCCATGGTACTTGTGGCTCAAATCCTCTACTGAATTGATAGAAGTTTACTGCCATGTTGTCTAAACACAAACAATCAAAAAAGAAAAACAAATAAAATATGAATCAACAATGAAAACAAAATAACAAATCGATTAGAAAATCAATCCCTGGCAACGGCGCAAAAAACTTGATGCGTTCAAAACTAGCAAGTATACTAGTCGCACAAGTAATAAAGTGATAAGTAGATATCGTTCCCACGCGGATTGATTCTAATTGAATTTGTTATTCAAAAGCAACAAAAGAATAAATGGGGGGTTTTGTTGATGGATTAACTAAATGAAATATTAATGTAAATGCACAATAACACAACACAAAGTAAAATGGAGTGAAAAATCAATGAGAGACACTTGGTTAAGGGTTCTTTCTTTGCCACAAGATATGAATTTGTGAATTAACATAGAATTGTAATCCAATTACAGCATTGAAGTTATCAACCGTAGATAACAACAAGCTCTGTTATCCCAATCTTTCCTTACTTTGTTGTTAATAAAATAGGCTCTTTACTTAATCTCTATCCATTAAACAACCTAGAACAAGCTCTCTAAATTTAATTCAATGGATGCATTACGATAAGAAAGATAGGTTGATCTAAGCAATAAACACGCAAGCTCGGATTATTTAACTTAGGTTGTATTCTCCAATTGCAAGCTCTGATCACAATTTTGCTACTAAGGATTAGAAATTCAAGACAATTACGGATCAAGATTTCTAGTCTACAATAGAAAACAACCAGATTATATTCAGTTGGCCATTCGAAATACAATCCAGCAAGCAATCATAAGCATTAGATATAGGAAAATACAAGCAACTTCAATTATAGAATTGGATAACAACTTCTTACACAATCAACTTACAAAAATCATATCAGGGGCTTTGAAATCACCCTCAACCAATTCAGATTCAGTTACACATGTTTAAGAACGTGGTAAATAAAATACAATATGGCGACATTCCATAAAATGAAAGGGAATGGAAAAACTTAGCAAATTTGATGTAATTCTCTTTGGATTGTAGTTCTTCCTCTTTCCAAGCTTCCTTCTCCTTCAAGAACTCCAGGAGATGAAAGAATTCCAGAGCTACAGCCTCCACCACGTTCTCCCCTCTTCAAGTTATGAAATAAAACCCTAAAATGTTTTTAAATACTCTGCTACAGTAATGTGCTACAGTGTCCCGTATTATACATGCTACAGTGATGTGTGGAATTACATTTCTACACTTCTTACACTATTTTGATTACAACTTTCGGTACACTGAATGGATTCATAAACCGTAAATTTCTCCAAAAAGTAGACTTCGAGAGCTTTTCAACGGTATATGTATGTCATCGGGTTCATTGTATATCAATACAATTAAATCCGAGAAGATGGTTGACTAGCAGAGGTGAAAATGAAGGGTTTTACTCCATTTTTGTGCAATTGCTCCAAAACTCCTACAAACATCAAAACCACACAAAAACATAAAAATACCAAGGAATATAGCAAAGAAACATGGACGAATTGATATAAAAGTATACATAAATAGACACCTATCAAATTCCCCCACACTTAGACTTTGCTAGTCCTCGAGCAACTAAAATGATACGAAACAAAAATAAACCGAAACAGAATCAAAGAAAAATTAAAACACACAAATGCTTCAACTTGCAAATAGGCCTCAAAGATTGTACTTAATTATAACCCAAGGAAACTTCAAAATAATGCACTTGATCAACAATTTTATCTCAAATATTAGTTTCGCTTCACTTCAATTCCTCAAGTGTTTGTGTGTAGAGCCATTCTCACCTAATCACTTGTAACCCGGATGAGTTTATGCTTAAAAATGAATCATATTTAATAGTGAAGATGTATGTATAAATGAACTCCATAGGCCTGCTTTTCAAGTCACTCTCCACTACTGTAGACATGTACAACACCAAGGATCAAGTAGGACTTTATTAAGCTTGTAACGTTTGGCTTGGGTGAGGTATGATCAAGGATAATAATTTGGCTCAAATCACCCACAAACACATAAATCATTCAAGATTATGTGAGATCAAACCTATACACACTTATATTTTAATTCACCGGTTACTTCACCCATCTTTATTTAGAACACCATCTTCGTTTTTTTCTTTCTTTTTTTCTTTTTTTTTTTTTTGTTTTTTTTTTTTTTTTTAGAAAACAAAAGACACTACACCCTGTTTCTTCTTCTTAAGACCACCCAGGGTATAGACTTCTTTTTTTTCTTTTTTTTTTTTAACTGGAAATTCCACTCCCCACACTTAACATATCATTGTCTCAATGTTTAAGTACTGGAGATAAGTACCAGATTTTTCTTCTTTTTTCTTTTTTTTTTCTTTTACAAACATAATAGAACTCACTTGCATTGCTCATGACACATCCCAACCTCCTCTAACTTCCCAAAACCAGAACATAGCTCAAAATTTAATTGTGAATGATCTACATGCTTATAGGTAAGGGATAAACTGTTTGGAACAAATTTATTTGAGGTTAGGAAATCTTTTAGTGAGTTAACAAAGAAAAAGGCTTACAAAGGCTCAAAGGGGTAACTAGGGATCAATTTCAGTCAAGGTTGGCTATTAAGGCTCAAACGTTCCAAAGATGGCCTAAATCATTTCCCCAATGTTGCACAGTCTAGGATTTCGCCTCGAGTGACCATCAAACAAGTTCTAGAATTCATTGAAATCTGAAGAAGCAATTAAATTACATAAACTTTCTCTAAGTGAACAAATAACTCAGTGATAATATCTCAGTTCTCAATGTTGCGCAAGGAATCAAAAGCAAAGCGAAAACCAATAAACATTTCAAGCACACAGATCCATGCATCATTTATCATTTCCCAAGAGTTATTCTTAATTCAATCATTATCTTATCATCGACCCACAAAATGCAAGAAAAGAGGTACGTGGCGTTGTTACACCTGAGTCAAGATTGTATATTTCAACAATTCTTAGGACCAGTAGCCCGCAGACTTAAGGTTTCCAGCCTATATACCTTTATTATGAAGGAACAAAACAAGAAACAAGACACTTCAAATAACATGAAATAAACAAACTACAGATTTATTTAGAGAGAATGCGTTTCAAGGGTTAAAGAAACCCCATATTCTGCCATTTTCAGGTTTTTCCACAATTGTTTTTTTTTAAATCAAAACTGATAAAGATAAAAACACATAACAACTCTAAATTACGCAAAACTAAACTCACTCATAAAATAATAAAGTTCAACAAGTCAGCAAACAAAAACAAGTTAGTTAGAATGGGTCTAAAAAGTTTAGAAGTTAGCCTCCTTATTCAACCAATATGGATTAAAGAAATCCAGAATGCGTTTCAAGAGAACTTGAACTTTTTAAGCCACCACTCTAAAAGCCAAGATTAGAAAATATTACCTGGGGTGAGAGAAACAACCTGAAAAAAAAAAACTCAACTCAAATAAACACAATAAAGAGAAAGCAAACGAAAATGAAGCAAACCAGCAGATATGGATTACAGATGGAGTGTTAAATCCAGTTTACGCCTCTTATTGCCTTCTCTAAACCAATCTATCCGAGCTATTGTTGGATCAGGCAAATAGACGAATGCTTGTAATTTGGCAATTAACTCCCCTGCAGTTGAAGCTGTAACCAGGATTTGCCTCGCCGACTGTGAGATGAAGTTTTTTTCTACTGCTTGATCAAGAAAAGACAACAAACTATCAAAAAAATTATTGACATTTAACAAACCAATGGGTTTCTGATGGATGCTTAGCTGTGCCCAAGAGGTGATTTGAAATATATCCTCTAATGTACCATAACCACCGGGCAAAGCTATAAATGCATCAGATTTAATGATCATATGTGCAATACGCTCATGCATACTAGAAACCTGTAACTCTTCCCCCATGGTGCTGCCTACGATATCTCGCACAGCTAATGGTTTAGGAATAATGCCAAGAACTTTACTTCCTCCCAAGGATGCGGCTGTTGACACACACCTCATTAACCCAAGACTACCCCCTCCATAAATCAAATGAATACCCCTTGCAGCTAATGTCCTACCAAGACTGTTGTTGTAAACTCTCCATCTTTACCAAATTGCGATCCACAAAATACGCATATATTTTGGAATCGCCGAATTGGTGTTTCTCCATTTCTACAAGTGCTCTAAACTTGTGTAAGACAATGATGTACGTTAGGTATTTGCGATTCAAGTGCAAGACAGGTTATAAAATGACATTTCAAAATATGCAGCATGGATATATACACACGTAAAACTCTCAAATTTGACACATGGGGACATAATTTCGGTGGGAGTCAAATTTGAAAGAATGAGATATGCTTTCGGCGAGGTTTGAAAAAACCTACACACTTGTCTCCCACGTAAAGCATGAAAAATGGAGATACACTTTCGGTGGAGGTTGACAAAACCTCCACACTTGTCTCCCACGTGTACTTATGCCATAGGGTAGTCATATGGTTTGTCAAAAAGAAAATTGAAATTAAAACAAACAAAATCAACAAACAACAACAACACAAAAACAACATTGATAATCAGATCAAACGAAACAAGAAAAAAAAATTGACAATAACAACACACATTCAAATATACAAGTAGTTGTGATTGTGGCTCACATCTTCCTCTGGTTTTACGTCCAGTAACGGTTGAAACGCCTTCTATGAGTCGGAGATTTGCTTCCCATCCAGTTTTCTTATAAACTGGCAAACAGGGTCGTTTTTAGTCAGATTCCCTAGACTATAACACTGCAATTCATCACGAAATTGTGTCCATAGATTAAGCAATTCACGCTGAACAAGTCCACAAGAATGGGACTCAAGAGTTAATAAAACATTATCCAGCGACTCATTACTCAGACCATTCTTAATAAATGACAGTTTATCTTCTCTATTTCTGGACACAAAACCTAATGACCGACAAGTCTGGTTACAATTCCATCTAGCACATTTATAACATACTTGTAACCTTTTCGCTCTTCGCCTCTTGGCGTAGTAGCTCTTTCCTAAACCAGGCATGTATTTTGCGAGATTAATGTCCGGCTCACCGGACAATCTCACCTTGGCTTCGATAAGCCATCGGATATCAGCAGGCACATTTAGGAGCATCAATGCCCAAAGTCTAGTCATCCGTACTTTATAAATTTTAAACACAGCATTTTGAGGAAGTGAAGGGAAATATTTACGAAGGTTCGACAGAAAGATATCAGCATCCATTGAAGAGGAAAAAAGGAGAGATATTACCGATAATGCGATTGAGTTTGTTCTTCTCCTAGATATGCACATTTCAAACCATCGGGCAATGGCTTCAGCTTCCGTTTAGATGTTTCCACAAGCTGCTGCATAAATGAGCTCAAAGCGCAGAGTAATCAAATTGAACAAAAGAAAGGAAAAGAAAAGAGCAGAAACGAAACTAAAGACACATAAAAGAGATAACAACACAATAACAAACAAAAGTCAAAAGCAAGTAAAAACAAATAAAAACAAATGAGACAGATGGCAAAGAGAGATAAAACCTGATCAATTTGATGGCCTATGAAAGGAATCTCCTCGAGACACAAAAATCGATCATTATTACCTCATTTTATTTTTCTTTTTTTTTTCAAAAACATTGGGTTGCCTCCCAATAAGCGCTTGGTTTAACGTCCTCAGCCCGACGTTGGTTCCATCATGGGAGGATCCAATTTTCGTTGTGCTTCTCTAATGGGCTTGGATCCCTCTTCTAACAAGATACGGTCCATGCATATGGATGGGCCTTGGATGTCAACAATTGTCCACTCAATAGCTATTTTGTGATCTGTAAGTATTCGGATGAGTTTCTCTTCTTGTATTCGTGCAAGGCCCATTTCTATTGTAACTCGCAAAGTATCATTCTCACCCAAGAATCCATAATTCAAATGATCTGGAAGTGACTTAAGCTCCAAGGTATTGGCTTTCATCACAGAAGGAAGAAGTTTCTCATTAGATAAAGGCAATTCAATGTATGAAACATCATACCTATTTGTGGTGATAGCTATAGTCTCATCCAAGCTTGTCACAGCTTCCTCCACTTCTTTAGACACTTGTATCAGCTTTCTTGGTTCTTTGAAACTTTCTATCCTTATGTGTTCACTAATAGCAACATCCACTCCATTCTTGCGAGTTAACTCAAAACATTGTTGTGGCAAATAATCAATAACATCAACTGCAAAAACAGAATGTAAGTCATTAGAGTACCTCATTGCCTCAAAAATATTGAAACGAATCACCTCGCCATTGAATTCCATGGTGAGAGTGCCATCATGAGCATCAATCTTAGTTCGAGCAGTTTTCAAGAATGGTCTCCCCAAAAGAATCGGTGTTGGATTAGGAGATGTCTCATCCTCCATTTCAAGAACATAGAAGTCTGCTGGGAAAACCAATTGATTCACCTGCACAAGCACATCTTCCACAACTCCCTTGGGATATGCATTAGAACGATCAGCAAGTTGAATGGTAATACCAGTTTTCGCAAAAGGTCCAAGATTTAAAGAAGCATAAATAGAATATGGCATGATGTTAATAAATGCTTCTAAATCGAACGTAGCTCTTTCAAACTTAGTTTTACCAATGGTGCATGTAATGGTGAACGTACCTGAATCTTTGTATTTCGGAGGAATTTTTCCTTGTAAAACAGCTGAAACATTTTCCCCCACACTTACTTTCTCATTTCCTTTTAACTTCCTCTTGCTGGTGCATAACTCCTTGAGACATTTTGTATAACAAGGTACTTGCTCGATAGCATCTAGAAGTGGTATATTTACCTCAATTTTGGGAGAAGTTTCCAAGATTTTCTGTTCTTGCTCCTCCTTCTTCAATTTTGCAAATCTACTAGGAAAAAGTGGAGGAGTAACATAAGAAGGAATGGGAGTTATCGGATTTACCTGAGAAGTCAATGTTTTGTTCATGATGGAAGTGGTGTCATCTCCTTCATCAGTTTGTGATTTCCTTGGCAAGACATCTAATTGCTCTCCATTTCGTGAAGTTATTGCACTAGCAGTCTCTCTTGGATTGATCACCGTTTGAGAAGATAATTTTTCTGAGTCTTGGCCCTCAAATTTGCTCATGCTAGTAGCCAATTTTCCCATTTGATTTGCCAGGTTTTGGATACTTGCCCAGTTTCCTGCTGGAATTGCATTGTGTTAGTGGCAAGTGCATTAACAATGTCCTGGAGAGACATACCTGAGTTTTGTGAAGCTGGTTGCGGTGCTGGATGTGGCATTGGTGGTGGTTGCATTTGAAAAGGTTGCTGCACTCTAGGTTGATTGAAACCTTGTGGCCGATTTGGTATCAACATTTGGAGTGATTGGTTGATGATTCCAGTAACTGAAATTATGTTGATCTTCCCATCCAGCATTGTAAGTGCTAGAGAAAGGATCATACCATTGCCTTGTTTGTCCTGGAAATCCACCCATGGCATTGGCTTGTTCCATATATTCTTCTTGTAAAGTTGGATACATGTCGATTGGATGCTCCATCGTAGAATATATCCCACATTCATAAGATTTTTGCATATCTCCTATAGCCATGTTTTCCACAAGAGAGGTTAGCTCATAAAGTTGTTGTTCAATGTTCGGAGTGCTTACCTCATTTAATCTCCATGGTACTTGTGGCTCAAATCCGCTACTGAATTGATAGAAGTTTACTGCCATGTTATCTAAACACAAACAATCAGAAAAGAAAAACAAAGAAAATATGAGTCAACAATGAAAACAAAATAACAAATTGATTAGAAAATCAATCCCCGGCAACGGCGCCAAAAACTTGATGCGTTCGAAACTAGCAAGTATACTAGTCGCACAAGTAATAAAGTGATGAGTAAGATATCGTTCCCACGAGGATTGATTCTAATTGAATTTGTTATTCCAGCAAAAAAGAGTAAACAGGGGTTTTGTTGATTGATTAACTAAATGAAATAATAATGCAAACGAAGAATAACAAAACAGAAAGTTAATTCGAATGAAAAATCAATGGAGAAAGCTTGGTTAAGGGATCCTTCTCTACCACAAGATATGGATTTGCGAATTAATCGTAGAATTGTCATCCAATTACAGCATTGAAGTTATCAACCGTAGATAACAACAAGCTCTGTTATCCCAATCTTTCCTTACTTTGTTGTTAAATAAAACAGGCTCTTTATTTAATCTCTATCCATTAAACAACCTAGAACAAGCTCTCTAAATTTAATTCAATGGATGCATTATGATAAGAAAGATAGGTTGATCTAAGCAATAAACACACAAGCTCGGATTATTTAACTTAGGTTGTATTCTCCAATTGCAATCTCTGATCACAATTTTGCTACTAATGATTAGAAATTCAAGACAATTACGGATCAAGATTTCTAGTCTAGCAATAGACAATATCCAGATTATATTCAGTTGGCCACCCAAATACAATCCAGCAAGCAATCATAAGCATTAAACATGGGAAAATACAAGCAACTTCAATTAGAGAATTGGATAACAACTTCTTGCACAATCAACTTACAAAAACCATATCAGGGGCTTTGAAATCACCCTCAACCAATTCAGATTCAGTTACACATGTTTAAGAACGTGGTAAATACAATACAACATGGAGACATTCCAGAAAATGAAAGGGAAGGGAAAAACTTAGCAAATTTGATGTAATTCTCTTTGGATTGTAGTTCTTCCTCTTTCCAAGCTTCCTTTCTCCTTCAAGAACTCCAAGAGATGAAAGAATTCCAGAGCTGCAGCCTCCACCACGTTCTCCCCTCTTCAAGTTATGAAAATAAAACCCTAAAATGTGTTTAAATACTCTGCTACAGTAACCTGCTACAGTGTCCCGTATTATACATGCTACAGTGATTTGTGGAATTACATTTCTATACTTCTCACACTGTTTTGATTACAACTTTTGGTACACTGAATGGATTTATAAACCGTAAATTTCTCCAGAAAATAGACTTCGAGAGCTTTCCAACGGTATATAATATGTCATCGGGTTCATTGTATATCAATACAATTAAATCCGAGAAGATCACTGACTAGCAGAGGTGAAAATGAAGGGTTTTACTCCATTTTTGTGCAAGTTGCTCCAAAACTCCTACAAACATCAAAACCACACAAAAACATAAAAATACCAAGGAATATAGCAAAGAAACATGGACGAATTGATATGAAAATGATATATAAATAGACACTTATCATCCTGTAATTTGCATTTGGTATTATTGAGGCTGAACTACACTTTTCTGTGCTTATATCTTTGATATGAAGCTGTTTCTTGACTTTTCTTGTGGGTATCTGGTGTAGCCCAGAATTCTTTCTGTATTGTGTTTTAAACGTATAAATGCAGGTAAAATATTTAAACCTAATGAATTTATTAAAATTTTTAAAATACTTATTATATATATTATGAATTTATTAAAATTTTAAAATATTTATTATATATATTAATTTTTTTAAATACTTGGCGGTTAAAAACTGCCAAGTATTTTTTTTATTTCTAAAACTATTATACTTGGCGGTCTTTTGACCGCCAAGTATTTTTTTTTATTTTTTTAACTTATGCAAATTTGTCACTTTGACTGACCGCCAAATATTGTCAAATTGATTATATTTGGCGGTGTCATTGGTGGCGTTTTTAAGACCGCCAAATATATACATATTTGACGGTCAAAGACCGTCAAATATGGTTATTTTTCTTGTAGTGGTCACACATTGACACCAATAATCTCCCCCTTTTTTATAACTTGTGATGAAAACACCAAACTATTTTTTATCAAAGAATAGTACACAAAGATAAGTCCAAAATAACTATAAGCAATCATGATCTATCAAATAGAAAATGACATACTTAAGGAAATACCAACGGAGCAGTTATAAATCACATAACAAAAACATGTCTTAATGTAAATATCTTGCAAAGCAAAACAAAGTGAAGTTGATAGACCTATCAAGCAACACTAAACCAAAGCATGATCAGAGCTAAAAAAAATGTGACAAAAACATCAAACAAGTTAAATATGCAGGTAAGAACTCTGTAAAGTAGAACCTGTAAAGGAACATAGTAAAAACACAAGTCATAAAGTCAAGTCATAAAGCAGTCCAAATTCAAATAAAAGACGCCCCCTAACTTACTACCCTTAAAATCAGTTCAAACAAGAATATCAGAAGAGAATCAGAAACCTCCTTCTTCTCCCCCTCGATTTCGTAACAAGTGCCACAAAAAAAAGCACATTAACGAAGTCGGGCAGACTTGCGAACAAGAGGCGAAAATACTAGATCGTTTCTTAATCCTACCAGCCTTAGTCTTGAACCTTTTGCCAATGTTGGAATGTGTATGCTGTTCAAAAAACCACAGGAGTGGCTTGTTCTCCAGTTGTATCAGATGAAGTAGCAGTGACCTCTGTTACAATCTTACGGATTTTCTTGTCAAGTCTGTCTGCACTGGTTTCAGTTAGCTGCGACTTAGTAACAGGTTGTAGTAGATCTACAAGAGATTCTGTTGTAAGCTGAGCTAGGATTTCCTCTACTATTTGCTTTAGGATTTGGTTCCTATGTGTGTTTTGCATCATATGTGTGTTTTTCTTCATGTGGAGATGACTGTGGTGGTGGAGAGACAGGTTGTTCTGCTTCAGTAACTGGTGCAATGTCAGGTTCTTCTTCAAAAGGTGGTGAAGGTGATGTTATTGTAAGATTCCTTTTAAGCTGGTTCCTCTGACAAGGATTCATCCTGTATTTCTGGAATTGTTGTTGCAATTTTCTTCTGTTTCTTGGCATATTTTTTTTCACCACTTTTACCTTCTTCCTGCCCTTCAGATCAATTCTTTTAGCTTTCTTCTTTGATTTCTTTTTCTTCATTTTCTTTTCTGCTATCATGTCTGTCTCAAAAGTAGGCTGTTCAGCTTGATCCTCCTCTGGTATTTGCTCTACTGTCTCTGACATTTGTTCTGTAAAATGCTTTCGCCCCACATTTTCAGTTTCCATAGGTTGTGGTTCTTTTGCAGCAATAGATTTTTCAGCAAGTTTATTCTCTAATACAGATTGCTTTGCTTTGATGTCCTTGAGATCCTGCACAATATCAGTTAAAATAGAATTGATCAAAGCAAGCTGCTATTTCAAATTGCTCATTGGATTGTTTCGAACTCTTCTTGGTCTTGGTTCAGGGACAGATAGATTAGATTTGTCATGTAGTCGATGCAAAAATCCTTTTGTAATGGATTTAGAAAAAATCTCAGTATGCTCTTTTGGGCTAATAGGAACACCATTTTGAGCTAAAATACATTGAATCAAATAAAGAAATACAAGCAAGTGTTAATCAGATTTATATGGTGCAATTTGGACAATAATCCTATAAATCCGTAAACCTAAATTAATTAGTTTATTGTACCCAAACAGAATAAGAATTTCACTTTATCTCCCCTGACCTGGTTCTAATGTGAAAAAAGGAACCAATCAAATTGTGCTATCTTATGCAGAACCCTATATTTCTTTCTAAGGTATTATTGATCAATGCCATCTTTTGGATTCCAAACTAAATCCTCTCGACCAGTTAATTCCTTAAGAACAATTGCCATATCAAAATTTTCTTCAACATAGTGCAAACTACTAATAGGTATATCAAAGAAAGTGTTGATGACATTAGGTGAAAATTTCACAAATTTCCCTCTACAATACATTTTGTGATAATAAAAGCTCTTCGGATCATTAATTGAAGCAGTGATATTCACATAAGATTCTTGAATAAAAAACTTAACAGCAGGTAGGAAGTTGTTTACCATTCTAGTCCAGTGAATAGACTCAAGTAAACTTGTTGAAGTCGGTTACCTTTATTGGCCTTTCTATCTGTAACTTCCTCTTTGATGTATACTTCAAGAAATTTTGCTTAATAGCTGCTGTGATGAACTTGTTGAACTTTGGCTTCATTTTGTCCTTCATTCGCTTAACTGGGATTGACTAATCTCCACTCATTGTAGGATCAACCGAGATCTCTGCATGTTGTTGTTGAGAATGAGATGAATGAGAACTGTCGCTATTATTGTGACCAGAGTCGTTTGAGGAAGATGATGCACTGGAGGTGTTCGTGGATTCAGATGAGGTCCCCATTGTTAGGGTTTGAGAGCTACAAGTATTTTGCTAGAACAGAGAGAAGTGAGATAAGAGAGAGAATGGATGCAAAGTTGATCGACTGTGATATGAACTGAGTTTTATCAAAATTCAGTTACCCATAAATTTCAAAATTTAATTCCTTTTCCAAAACAACTTCATTAATATCATTAATGAGAAATAAAATTCAAAATTTGATTTCCATTAAAATAAGAAATTCTAATAGAGTTAGGATTCTCGCCACTGAAGTTTCTCCCCCTCAATTCAATAAAACTGACATGACATTTTGATACATGGACACACAAGAAAGTTAAATTTCAGTTAGACATAAAAAGCATCGTATGATATGAAAAACATAACAGAAAATAAATATATGTACCGCAACAATAATATTTAGATATCATATGAATCATTCTCAAGAAGCATATTTTAGAGCTGTTTGTAGTCTTCATATGAAAGTTGTTTACCTTTATTTTTTATTCAATTAAGATGTCAAAAATATCATTTTGACATGTTGATTAAGAATTAATCACATAAGATTATTTAATAAGTAAAGCAGCTTTCACACAATATAGAGATAGCCTTTTTCATTTGAGTGGGTGACCTCAACATATTTCTTAGATACGCTGAGGTTACTCTGAATAATGACTTTCACACATCATATATTGATAGCCCTCTCTGTATTTTTCATTTTAAACTAGCATCTTAACATTCAGACAGTTTTATATTACAGCTCACACATGTTTAATTAAAAGAAAACTTATGATAATGCAGATATAATTAATATAGCAGCAAGCAATACTTATTCAGAAAACTGACAAGTGCCTAAGGTCTTTCTTATATTCTCAAATCTTGTTGCATCCAATGCCTTAGTAAATAAGTCAGCTAATTATTTATTAGCGGAGATGTGTTCAATGTGTATCATCTTAGACTCTACAAGTTTCCTTATAAAATAGTATCTTGTGTCAGTGTATTTTGTTCGAGAATGCTAAACTGGATTTCTGAAAATGTTTATAACACTAGTATTATCACAAAACACTGCTATGAGTTTTTGTCATAACATAATCACTTAGCATTATCCAAAGTAGTTGTGTGCGACAACTCCCTGATACTATGTGTTCAGCTTCTATAGTAGATAAAAAATGGAATTCTGCTTTTTGTTGTGCCAAGAAACTAAATTAGTGCTAAGATAAAAAAATCCACCTGATGTACTCTTTCTGTCATTTGCATTTCCTGTCCAGTCAGCATCACTAAACCCTGCAAGATAATTATTTGTATCTTTAGAAAACCATATCCCATAATCATAAGTTTCATGTATATACCTGATGATTCTTTTAACTGCTGCCAGGTGTGATTCTTTGGAATTTGCTTGAAATCTTACATAAAGTCCTATACTAAAACACAAGTCTAGTTTAGTTGCTGTGAGATATAACAAACTGCCAATGATGCTTCTATATAAACTTGCATCAACTTCTTTTCCTGTATTGTCTTTTAAAAATTTCAGGTTAGTACTGATAGAAGTTTTCATTGGTTTTGCATTCTCAAGTTCAAAATTTGTTGCAAGGTTTCTAGCATATTTTGATTAAGATATGAATATCCTATCATTCATTTGTTTAACCTGTAATCCAAGAAAGAAATTTAAGTTTCTTACCATGCTCATCTCAAACTCTTCCTGCATCAACTTAACAAGCTCATCAATTTTATTTTTGTTAGTTGATCCAAACACAATGTTATCTACATATACTTGAGCAATAATAAAATAGTTAGATATGTTTGATAAACAAAATCTTATCATTGCTGCCTCTACTATAACCTCTTTTGTCAACCTTTATATCAAGCTCTAGGAGCTTGTTTCAACCTATACAAAGTTTTATGCAATTTGCACAAAAAATCAGAATGTTTAGGATCTTCAAATCCTTTAGGTTGTTCAATAAAAGCCTCTTCATTGAGATAACCATTTGAAAAGGTTGTTTAAACATCCATTTGCTACAATTTAAAATCAAGCAAACAAGCAATTGTAAGTAGTAATCAGATTGACTCAAATCTAGCTATTGGTGCAAAGGTTTCATCAAAGTCTATGCCTTCTACTTGTGTGTAACCTTATGCTACTAGTCTTGCCTTATTTCTTACTACTTGACCACTTTCATCAATTTTATTTTTAAATGTCCATTTAATTCTGATGAAATTTGTATTTTCTGGTCTAGGAACTAATTCCCATACTTCATTCCTTTTAAACTGATTAAGTTCATCTTACATTGCCTGAATCCAAACATCTTATTTTCAAGCTTCTTTCACATTTCTTGGTTCAACTAATGAAACATAACATGCAAATCTTACCTGATTTCTTACCTTGCTCCTAGTTTTCATCATTCTATTTGGTGTTCCAATGATTAAGTTGGTTGGATGTGCCTTTTATATCCAAGTGGGTGGATCTTTTCTTTCATTTTCATTTCTGATTGAGTTTCTGTTCAAATCTACGTTCTTATATGTCATTTTTGTGTCTGATATAATAGCAATTGTTTCCTCTTTCATAATTGAATCCTTTTTACTGTTATTGTTATCTAGTACTGATCTTTTTGCAGTCTCTGTGAAGCTGGTTATGCTTTCTTTGTGCGAGTACTATGTATAATCATCTAAATCATCAAATACTACGTTTGTAGATTCCATGATTGACTTAGTTCGAAGATTATAGACTCGAAAATCTTTGTTATTCTGTGCATATCCCATAAAAACTCCTTCATCACTTTTCGGATCTAATTTTTCTAGCTACTCTCTGTCATTTAAGATGTAACCCCTGCATCCAAAAACATAAAAATATTTCAAATTAGGTTTTCTTCCCTTCGAAATTTCATAAGGTGTCTGGTTAGTTACCAGATCTTAGAAAAACTCTATTTGAAATATAACAAGCAGTGATTATTGCTTCAGCCTATAGCCTTTTGGTCAACTTTTTGCTATTGAGCATCACTCTAGCCATTTCTCAAAGAGTTCTGTTTTTTCTTTTCATAATGCCATTCTGTTCAGGAGTTTTGAGAGCTGAAAATTCATGTTCAATTCCATGATATTTGCAAAAGTCAGCATAGCTAACATTTTCAAACTTCTTGCCATGATCACTCCTTATCCTCACTATCCTACCAATGTTCCTATTTTGCTCATTTTTTAGCTTAACACAAAGATTCTTGAAAGCTTCCAAAGTGTCAAATTTTTCTTTAATAAAATCAACCCAAGTATATCTAGAGAAGTCATCCACAAAAACAAATATGTATCTCTTATCAGCAATGCTTTGAATTTGTACAGGACACCTAAGATCCATGTGAAGCAAATCAAGTATTTTAGATGTGCTAAGATGTGGGATTGATTTATGTGCACCTCTAATTTGTTTTTCCTATTTGACATGGTCTACAAATTCCATTGATTTTATCATCAAGTTTAAGAACTCCTTTCACAGCACCTAGCTTAGTTAATTTAACCAATTCTTTGTAATTTAAGTGTCCTAATTTTTTATGCACAATTCTAAATCTAAGATCCTAGCATGAAATGCAATTTTTACTAAATAAAAATTATCTGAAGATCTATTTCTTTCTAAAATGCATTTACCAAGATTATCTAAAATCATGCATTTGTCTTGTGTGAAATTAACAATAAACTTGTCATCACATATTCGACTAAGACTAATTAGATTAGCTTTCAAACATTCAATCAGCAAGACATTTTGGAATTCGAGTAGGGCTTTGACATTCAAAGTGCCTTTGCCAATGATTTTACTATTTACTCCTTCATTATAAGTGATGTTTCCTTCCCTGCATGATTCAAAATATTTCAAAAACTATTTATTTTCAGTCATGTGCCTAGAATAACCACAGTCAAAATACTACAAATCATTAGAAGAATGCTTAAGTGTAGTACAAATAACATTGTAGACTGTCTTCTCTTTCTTAACCCATTGCAGTTGTGTCTTTGGTAATAACTTGAATTGTTTTGACTTTTTATACAAAAGATTCAATAATTTAAAACACTTAGGTCTAATATGCCTTTTAACACCGCAAAAATAACACGTTGGAATGAATTTTCTCACCTTTTCAGGACTAAATTTGAAAGAGCTTAAAGGGAAAACAAATGCTTCATTGCTTTTTGAACTAGGACTTGACCTCTTTGAATTAGGTTCAGAATTTCTACCTATTGTTGAAGCTTTTATAAACATTATTGTTGTTGAGGATGCAACATTACCTTCTGTATATCCCAAGCCATGTTTGTTGGAATTGTCTTTTCTAAGACTTAAGACCTGATCAAGTTTAGCTGACCCAATTCTGAGTTGATCAACACATCTTTCACTCTCAGCTAGTTCTGTTGTAATTTTCTTAATATGTGCTGTTTTGTCTGTCAAAGCAAGCTCCAATTCTATAATGCAGTTTTCAGCATAAGATTTTTCACATTTCAACACTTCAATCTCTTTCTTCAAAGATTTGATTTCTTCTTTCTGACTCAGTCATTCACCATAAAGTGCATTACAAATTTCTTGTAACTCTTCATTGTATTCTGGATCATGTTCTGTATCTGAATGTTCATCATCAGTTCTGTATTTTTTTGTTGTTCTGTATTTCCCTTTATCAGCTACAGATACTGTAAATGCAACAAAACTATTCATGCATTCTTGATCTTTTGAATCAGTTTCTGAGTAATCACTCTAAGTAGTTGTTAAGCTTTTATTCTTCTTTTTGAGATTAGCACATTCAGATTGAATATATCGATAACCAGAACACTCATAGCATTAAATCTGTCCTTTCTTGTCAGGTTGCTTTGATTTCTTTTTATCATCCTTCTTGTTAAATTTTCTAAACTTGTCTTCATTTGAGTTTGATGGCTTTCCTTCATTCTTTTTCCTGAAATTTTTTTTTCATGAACTTGACATAATTTTTTTGTTAGAAAAGCAATTTGTTTATAATCAGTTTCATCAAGCTTATCATTGCTTTCATCATTAGATTTTTCTGTTTTAACATTGAATACAATGCTCTTTTCTTTTTGCTTCTTAACACTATGATTAATCTCAAAGTTTTTGAGAATGCCAATTAGTTCATCAACCCTTATCTCATCAGTGTTTTTAACTTCCTCAATGACTGAAATTTTAGACTGAAATTTATCTGCAACAGATCTAGTTATTTTGCTAATAATTTTTGCATCAGTAAAAGTCTTGCCAAAGCATATATGCAGAATTGGTAATGTGATATAACTTAGAATAAAAATCAAAAATCGACTCATCTTCATGCATGATCAAATTCTCAAATTGTGATTTTAATCTCATTAATTTAAATCTTTTAACAGAAGTAGTATCTTCATATTTTACCTCAACAATGTCCCAAGCTTCCTTAGCCACTTATATCTTGAAATCTGTCTGAAGTTATTTAAGTCCATAGTAGCAAAAATTACATTAACAGCCTTTGAGTTTCAACTTGAACGTCGGTATTCTTCATCCGTCCATTCCTCTTCAAGTTTGGGTTCAGAATCGTCAAAAGCATTCAATCTTGTTGATGGTGTCCATCTTTTAAACACACTGGTTCATGACTTGTCATCAAGAGATTTAATATACATTATCATTCTTACTTTCTAGTATGAATAATTACCATCATGAAGAATAGGTGGTTGAGTTTCGGATCCTCCTTTACAAATAAACTCCGTTCCTCCAAATCAACGTGCTCTTTTCTTCACTTGTATGTTAGTGAACCTGCACTGATACCAATTGAAAGATCTAGAAGTATGAAGTTATGTACAATATAACAGTAAACTATAAAGTAAAATGGCGCAGGAGAATTTTACGTGGTTTGGTTATAAAACCTATATTCACGGATAGCTTTAGAGTTGCAATTCACTAAGTTCTTGTTTGTACAATGTTTAGGATCGTTTATAGTGCTGACTCACTCTCACACACTGACCTAATCTTTGTAAAACTAAATTCTGTCAAGATCTTAAACTCTAGTGACACTGCCCACTCTGTGTCGCTGACAACTTAACAACACATGTTAAGTAAAATATAACCACTATATCTGACATTGAATCACATAAACACTCAACTTGCAAGTTCTCTCAAATGCATATTAATTCAGATAGACCTAATTGAAATTCATGCACGATCACAATCTCTCATACATGAATAAAACTGATGAGGAACGGGGTTCCTCAAGTTAACAGAAAGGGAGAGAGATGTAGACAGAGGAAAGGGGAGAAACAATAGAAGAAATTTAGAGAGAAATAGAGTGAAATTAAGGGAAGAGACAATCTTTTTACCAAAGATCAAAAAACAATAACAACCAAATCTAATAAATAAAATAACTAAAGACACTTATTTAAAGTGCCGACAATTATTAATTAACTAGGAAATATATTTCCATTAGGAAATATAATACTAATCCTAGTTAAACTAGAAAATACCAAAATTAAATCCTAAATAAAATAATAAACTATTAATTAGGAAAATAACTCAAATTAGGATTACTCCCAATTTAGGAAGTCAAAATCCCTAGTAATAGTCAAAATCTCTAATTTATTAAAATCCCTAAAATCAAAATTAAAATCCCTAGTCTATTCCTAATTTGTCCTACATCAAAAACACTCATAAAATAAAATCAAATAAGTATTCTAATTTGCGTTGAAGCTCTTTTCTTAATTCTTGGAATACTGTGACGTACTCATACCACTATAAGTTATAAAAATAATATTATATATAGTGGAATGCCCGATTGTAATCTCTTTAAAATCCTATAAAATCTTAATCAAATTCAAATTAGGATAAAGACCAATACTTTAGGAAGCGATATAATTAACTCCCCAATGAAATAGGACACAAATAAATATACTCCTAATTTAATTAGGATACATCAAATAATATACTAATCTAAAGAGATATTCATTATGAATCAAGTACTTTCTAAATTATACTTCTAGAAACAGCAAAATAAGAAACAATATAACATTCTAGATTTATCACAAGTTGATTCAAAATTATCATGTGCATGGCACATGCAAGAGTATCATACGTTGGCACCAGCAGTTTATGTATTTTGAGTTTTTATTTTTAAAATTTGAAATGAATATGTGATTGATTTTAAATTTATTTAAATTTTTAAAATGACATATGTTTGATATTAATTTAAAATATATTAATAAATGTGCGCTTTAAAAAATATTATTTAGAATTGGAAATAAACACATTTTTTAGAGTAACTTCGAATACTTTTTTGATTCTATAGAAAGGAAGAGAGTTCTTAGTAGCGCCAACAACAATAATACCAGTATAACATTCTTTTATAAGTGGTATTTTAAATTGAAACTTTTAAAATTGCGTAGTTATATTACTATTCTCATATAATTTAAAAGGTTGACTCTATGGTAAGGTCACTTTACTTGTTTCTGTTATCTAATAACCATTAAGTTTTCCTCTCATATTAACAGTACTAATTCTTTTGGGTCATACCTACGGGTAATAATCTGCAGATTGCCCGATCTCTATAAAGGAACATTTTACATAAGTTTCCTAAATCAACAAAATGTTTATAAAATAAAATAAAATAAAATCAACTCTGTCAAATACTATTTCTTACATTAATATATATAATTAATAAAAGAAAAATTTTTAATACGCGAGTGATCAGTTGGTTTCATCCTTACCTCATACAAAACTTGGCTGCAACTCGAGTGACCGTTTTATGATAATGGGACAGCAGCCGTGGGGTATTAAATTGCCCATAATGTTGCTGACACCATAATTTGACCAGCAGAGCCATTTTGCCGAGTTGTTAACATCTATTGCCACCCCTGCCCTCGTCCTTCAGTCAAAAATACACACACATGCCTCGGATATTCATATTCATCACCGCTTCTCTACACTAGCTATTGACATCCAATTGCATGCTCTAAATACTATCCATGGAATTATCATTTCATAGCTTAATCTTCTCGCTCAATCTCATCTTACTTCTGTTCTCGCCCTTCAGCTTGTTACCTTCCTCTGAGGCCTGCCGTGCAGTTGACAAAGAAGCGTTGCTCCATTTCCAGCGCAAAATCACTTCTGACCCGTCAAATCTGTTGCAGTCCTGGACTATTTCCTCCGATTGCTGCACTTCTTGGGAAGGTGTGTCATGCGACTCCTCCAAAAGAGTCGTCAATGTCTCGCGTCCAGGACTTGTTTCAGACAGTGACTTTATTGTGGATACGTACATGGCAGGAACATTATCCCCTTATCTGGGAAATTTATCCCATCTTCAAGTACTAGACTTGAGTGATCTCAAGGAGTTGAAGGGTCCGATACCAACTGAATTTGGCAAGTTGTCACATCTTACTCGTCTCTTCCTTAATCTAAACAAACTTAGAGGTTCGATACCAATGACCTTTAAGCACCTTGTTCGGCTAGAGAAGCTCTATCTTGATGATAATTTCCTGTCAGGAAGTGTTCCTTCTTCTCTGATCGGATCTTTGACATCACTGTATGAGCTGAGTTTATCAGGCAATCAATTGTCTGCCTCCATTCCAACAAGGATTGGAAACTTGGCAATGTTAACGAAGCTTGATCTTCATGGGAATAATTTCTCTGGAGGTATTCCTAGCGGTATTGGCAAGCTGAAGAACCTCAAGCATCTTGATTTATCTGAGAATCAGATAACAGGAAGCATTCCACATTCCATTGGTAAACTTTCTGCATTAGTAATATTGTACCTCAATCAAAACCAGATTTCAGGAAGCATTCCATCTTCAATTTCCGGACTCAGTTCACTGCAGTTTTGCCGATTATCAGAAAACAGGATGACAGGAAGTTTACCGGCATCAATCGGCATGCTCTCCAAGATTCAAAGGCTAATTCTGGAGAATAATAAGCTCACAGGTAAGATGCCAGCAAGCATTGGCCATCTTGCAACTCTCACTGATATATTCTTCTCAAACAATCATTTCACAGGCAAGATTCCTTCAAGTTTTAGCAATTTACAAAATCTTCAAACATTAGATTTGTCAAGAAACAAACTCTGTGGTCCAATTCCACCTCAGCTAGTTAAATTGCAAAGGCTACAGTCCCTGGATCTGTCATTCAATCCTTTAGGACTAGTTGGCGTACCAAAGTGGTTTGCGGAAATGAAATTATTTCGGCTATTGTTGGCAAAAACTGGACTTGAAGGGCAGCTTCCAAGTTGGTTATCTTCATCGTCTATATCCATGCTGGATTTATCAAACAATGCATTGACAGGTAAATTGCCTTATTGGATTGGAAATATGACCAACCTTTCATTTCTCAATCTTTCAAACAATGGCTTTCATTCATCAATTCCCGCTGAATTTAAGAATCTTACACTTCTAATGGACCTTGATCTTCATTCCAACAAGTTCACTGGCCACATGAAGTCAATATTCTCCAAACAAACCATGGATCCACTTGGCCATTTCAATTCAATTGATCTTTCCAACAATATGTTCGTTGGTCCTATCGATGATCACATTGGAGAAAGACCTGCGATGACTAACATCAAATCATTGATTTTATCGCGCAATCCATTGGGGGAACCAATACCAAAGTCATTGGCAAAGCTGAGTGAATTGCAAGTACTGGAACTAGATGAAAATGTTCTTTCAGGGAAAATACCAAGTGAGCTTGGTGATGCTAAAGAATTGACAACAATTTTGCTTTCAGGTAACAAGCTAACTGGAGCAATCCCAGAAAAGGTGCTGAATTTGAAAGAGCTTCGAAAATTTGATGTGTCTAGAAACAGACTAAGTGGCAGGATTCCCCCTCACAAAGCCATGATTCCTGCATCTGCATTCAAGCATAATCCTGGCTTGTGTGGAACTCCACTTCCTCCCTGTAAACGGGCCTAGTATTTGATTTTTTTTTAATTTAATTTTCCTTTGTGGGTTTAATCTTGAAAGTGCAATCACACTTTGTTATATATATGTATATACCCTGGAGCTGGATGGAAGAAGATTCATTCTGATTCAGGTATCTTTTGCATTTATGTTGAGATGAGAAGTATGCATGATTGAGACGAAAAGGGTGACTTCTTTTCAACTTTTTGTTCTTTTCGCAGAAGATTCGAATGTTTCATGTGTTTGATTTTTCCTAATTTCATGAAATCACAGTTCCTGATCATTAACTTCCTCAATTCCAAAACAGCTTCTTCTCAATGGACCATACAGGCTCACGTTATGCAGATCATGGAAGCGTAAGCACTTATTGATTTGAACCACCATGTGAGGTAGATTGCGACATAGGCTAACATCTAACAAATAAGACTTTGATATTGATCGAGCCTCATCTGGGGCCCCAATTATTTTCACACATTCACCATATGAAGTCCAGACTCCCATAATGCCATTATTGTATTAATTCTTTATTTTTTTCCACATTCCTTGCTGATGATGTAGCCAGACCCCACTTGTCCTACTCGTTACTTGTAATTGAACAGAATTTGTCTATTAAAGAAGAAACCTACGCCCACCTTATCACTGGCATCCTAGAGGCATTTTTTTTATTTTTATGTCTAAAAACTTGGCTGATTTGTATCTTCTGCTTGTTTTCTGATACTAAGAACAACAGAAGGCTGCTTTGTAACGGCTACAGCACCTTAAGAAATCCAAATAAAGAGAAGTACAATTACATCCAGCCATAAGAATTCAGACGGATAATGCTTATTCCAAGGACTGAGCGCTTATTTTATGGCTCCACTTGATGAAATTGTATTGTTGAACTGGAAAGAAATAACTGGAAAGAAATGTTTGAGCCATGTTGCTCATTTCATAGTTTAGACTCGTTAGAGATGGAGTCGTGATTCGTAGTTAATAAATTGTATTTTTTTTTAAGGAAAAAAAAATCTTAGTTACATAGTTATATCAATTTTTATGTTTAAAAGTAGGAAATTATACCATCCAATTGGAAGTATTTGAACTTCTTAACAATACTAAGACGTTCCTTACACGATTCATGTTCACTTAGTAATTTAAGTGAGATGGCAGCTGTCCTCCTGCAGGAATTATTTGGAACTACTTCAGTTTCCAACAACAATATATAATGGCTCTCGTTCGAGGTTTTACCAAGGAAATAAAAAAAAAAGGATTAAGTATTAACGTTAGATTCTCCCTCCCATCAAGGCACCAGTGGTCTAGTGGTAGAATAGTACCCTGCCACGGTACAGACCCAGGTTCGATTCCCGGCTGGTGCAACGATTTTTGGATATTTTCTTTTTTCTAAAGCAAAATAATTAAAGAAATGGGAAAATCAAAAGAGTGGGGGTGTTGCAAGAATCGAACTCGCGACCTCTCGCACCCGAAGCGAGAATCATACCACTAGACCAAACACCCAACTTGGGGTTTAGATGTTTAATATATTGAAGAAGTATATCTCACCACTCACGTCGTCATAGTCCCATAGACTCTGATAAAATTTTTACGGATTGACTGACGTAAAAAATATTAAAATTCATTTTATATATCTTAAATCATAAACACATAGAATGTATCATTAATTTTAAACTTTCATATCATTTGTTACATTATCACATCATTCCTCTGATAAATATTGATTAGTTACACACTATTATGGATAAATTTAAAATGAATAGTGTTATAGTGTATATGAAGTAACAATAATATGGCTTGTTCATTTATTTGTATGTGCCCTTTCTTATTTCGTTAATACACTTGCTAATTGGAGATATCGAAGGAAGATCAATGGTAAATCGCCCTTACTCAATTACATGAATGCAATATTTAGGTAAGCTCTTAATCTCTCTCTCCTACATTGGTAAATTCTCTCTCCAACCAAATACGCTTCTTAACAATTCTTCAGCATATGTTATGACTTCTGCAGGAAATTTACATGGTAAAGCACTTTCTCAACGTGGTTATCTGCATGGAAGGTTAAGCTTCATACGCTCTGTTCTTTGTTAACTAATTTTCATCGTAAAAATTCTTAATTTTATGGTTATCGATGGAATCCTGGAAGGTTGCGGATAACATACATTTACTCGTTTTCTTTTGCTCAATTTTCCTGTACTTCGCAGGTAGAGAAGTCAATGGGCTGGGGCTCTTGTCAACTGGCCCACAATATGTCAGGCTGTGCCGAACATGTTTGACGCACCCCAGGACCGCCCAACCTCTTTCTGTACTGGGCCATAACGACTTTGAGTTTTAAAATCTTTTCCTACTGCATTTAATCTTAGCGTTAGGGATAACAATTTTACCCATATATCTACATATTTACATATCACTTTTATAGTCACTTTTATAGATTTAGGTAAGATAAAGGTATGAAAAATTAGACCCTAAGGTCATGTTTGGCACGCAACATTGTATAGTATTATTTTTAATAATCGCATTGCATTGTATTGTATTGTATTAATTAATGCTATGCATAATATAATGGATATTTGGTAAAACATTACATTGTACTATTTTTTATACTATACTATATTATATTTATATTTGGAGTATTTTTAAATTGTTTTATATTATCTTTCATTTCAAAAATTAACAACATATTATTAAATAAATTAAATATTATTTTTATACCAAATTAAATAAATTAAATACTAAATAAAATAATTATAACCTACAATGATAAAAATATATAATCTTCCTCATATTTAATTAAATTCATATTGTCCTAATTAATATAAAAAAATTATATTATAAAAATAGTTTTCTTGTGTCACAAAGTACAGTCTATAACCAAAAAAAAAAGAAGAAAAGACTTGTTCCATTTCTATTAAATTCATATTGTCCTAATTAGATCAAAATAAAAAATATAATTTTTTTATTTTACACAAAATTATTATTGTATATAAGGGTTTTGTTGTATTTTAAAATTAAAGAGGAAATATATAATGATTTATTAATTTAGTGTAGTGCAGAGTAATGCGGTGGTTTTTCTCTGCATTAGACAATGTAATACATGTTACATTAAATTATGCAGTGTATTATTTAATACAATGTAAAGTTTGTTCTAAACATAAGTACTGTATAAATTAATACAGTGCAGAGTTTTTATACAGTATAATGTTGGCTGCCAAACATGCCATAAAGACCCTACCCATACATTTCATCCATTTTAAATACTGTATTAAATAAATTATTAATATTTATTAAATAAAATATAAAAAAGTTTAATACCTGAAGTGTAAAACTATATCGTTTTAATATAACTTAAAATATATTTATACTAAATTTAATTGTTAGTTAATCATTTGATGTTATAGGAGTTATCGAGTTGGAGTCAAAATTATGATTGATGATTGCAAAAAGAAGATCTTGAAGGGTTCTAGCATTACTTTTTTTATGATAATTTTATTTTTTATTTTTTGGCTAATTGTTTTTGAGATAAATTGCAAGAAAAAGATCATGAAGGCTTTTGTTTATTAAGTGTTTTTCTTTTGTTAGTTAGAGTTTTGAGTCATGTTTAAACTTTATTCAATATGATTAAATTATTAGTATTATCCCTATGGATACTCTTTTATAAATGGTAGGGTATGTGTATGAAATTTAAGACCTTTAAAAAGTATGGATAGGATATTGATATCAATTTTTTAATAAGGGTTGGATATTGATACTGTCATACCCTACCTTATCCTACCCTACCTATTGCCATCCTTAATTGGCATTTTGTACATTCATGATATTTTAATACTAAAATTAATATAAAATAATAACTTTAAATTATTTTCACATAAAAATAACGCAGTACAAGTGTTGATATTTATATACACACTCGCAATATAACCCAGAAAATGATATTTAATAATTATTAATGTGACGTTGGTGGATAAATTTTCATAAAAATTTGGTTAGAGCTAAATGGTTATTCACATGTTTATTAAAAAGAAATACCAAAAAGTTAACACAGATGATCATTTACATTATATACTTTTCAAATTTTATACTTCGATTGTGTATTGATGTCATCATTGTTTTCCACCACATAAATTTTTTATCTATTACTTATTTTAAGTTTAACTCTCTAAATTTGATATTAAATAAATAAAGATTATATTTATATGACTATTTATACGTAAAATCCTATTTTTATATGTAAAATCATATTCACATTTTCCCCGTATGTCAAATCATGTAATTAGAGACTTGGGTGGTAATGAATTTCATTTAACATTTGTACTTTTTTACGTACATTGACAATAATATTTAATACAAATAAATAAAAATAAATGATCAATACATATACATTATAAGAAAAACTACGGAGCAGCTGCTGTTTTTCAACTTTTTACACGGGTGTAAAAGTTGTATTTACAATAATAAATTATAGAAAATAATATAAAAATAATACTACATCTATAACCCATTTATAATCAATTTTCTCTACAACCTGAGTTTGCAAAATCTTAATGAAGATATAATTGCCTTTATTATTTTTGTTTCCTATTATTTTTATCTTTAGGTAATGCTACATCCACAACTCCATCTACAATTATTTTTTATACAACCCGAGTTAGCAAGTTGTCACTGAATACTGAATAGGTAAAAAATAAAAATAAAAATAAATAAAATATATTAAATTGAATGATATGGTAATTACTCATCCAATAACATCTTGCCAACTCAGATTTTGTAAAATTTTTTGTTGTAAATGAGTTGGAAGTCTAATAGTATTCTTTTATGTTTTACTCTTTTAGTGAATTTTTTTTAACTCAAGTAGTAAAAGGAGTTAGTTGTAAATGGGTTGTAAGTGTAGCATTGTTCGTAATATAAACATAACAAGTTTTGTTCAAAAGTATTTTTGATAGCAGCACTCCTGCTAACCAAGCCATAGCGTGCTAACTGCTCCCTTAGTTTTGACATCTTCAGAATCGATCTAGACTTCAGTTGTGTGGCAACACAAGGTTAAAGACCTTAAGATGTGGAAGGGAAGCACGAGTAGCAGAGGGAGAGACGGTTTTGTCATCCGCAACAACAAGATATGATAACCATGCTTAGTAGACAGATGCTAAGAAAAATGCTTTAAAAGATGCCAAAATTGAAAAAAGGTCCTGAGCATGCGCCCTTCCTTCTACATGCAACGTAGCTAGATGCACTTTACTTTGGCAGCGCTAGCTTAGTAGCTAACAGTTGTGTCGATCGACACCTTGAATGACATAAGAGGAAGCTTTGACGTGATACGATCTTTTGATTTCCTAGCAATGAAGAATAAATATATTCCCCACATCAGCTCAAGTTGAAATTGTTATATCCTAGGTAAGAAAGAAAGAATGTATATAGTTTGAAAGGTACGTTATTCAACTTAATTAAGATGTCTTTTTCGTTATTCATTTTCATGTGTTACCGCTGAACAGCTTTTGATGTATCAACAAATTGACCTTAAACTCACGTGGTATGTTTATTCTTTGTCACTACATTTCAGTAAAGGGGTCTCAAAGAATAAAGATATATATACCAATGAATTTGAAGTCCATCATATCTATGATCTATAAGGCATCTGCAGGGAATAATGCAACATAAAACAACGATATGTTCTATTCGCAAGCTGAGCACTATAAGAGAAAGTAAATTGGTACACTAATTTTTTTGAATTATTTATTTTATTTTCCTCAATTTTACATCCAAATTAAAGTGTGGATTTAACCGAATCTTTAAACAAAAGGTTTTACATGGATGGTACTTCCCGATCATAAGTTGGTTTAAATTTTATGCATTCTACATCTCTTCTTGCTTTAGAATTTCAACTCCAAACTAGCTACCACCCATTTAATATTGTTAGTTCATCCGATCCCATTTCATCTATCCCAAAAAAAATACATGCTTGAGCTGACATTGTATATATTAATTGTTGCTACAACGTGCGTTTCCTTGCAACTCCGTGTCTTCACGTAATTATATGACTCTGCAGTTTCATATCTTGAGTTTACATATTGTACATGATTGTACTATTGAATGGTGTTCCAAGGCATAAATTAAATGCTGATCAGAAAGTGATAAATTTCTCTTCCATCTCTTCTCCCTCTTGTCTATTCTTATCGCGGATCTCACTGATAAAAGTCATTGAAACCAGAAGAGTGTGTCTGATGCATGCATTTATCTTTGGTGAATTAATCTCTTCGCGCATGCAGAAGTTGAATTCATAAAAATCTTAAAATTGTACTGTGAGTTACTTTTTAGTTTTATATTCAAATCTTTATCATCATAACAAGTTAACCACCACTGAGAAGTGAAACATGATATTTTGTCATCGCATGCTGCAAAAGGAGACTATTCTCATAGTAAAATAAGGGATGCAGTGTACAGAACTTTACTTTTTCATCTTTTTGCTTTATGTCCACCTCCACCATTGGCATTCTTTACTCTCTCATACTTGTTGAAAGTGCTCTTCATTTTTTCTGCTACTAGAAGCCAATTAGTGTTGTCACTTTCACGTAGGTAGCTAGATCCGCAGACAAAACCATTGAATAGGGACCAATTAACAACCGCAAATAATTAAATGCATATACTCAAACAATCACTAGAAGCAAATGTTGTAGAAAAAGATCTTCAACGAACTTCTAAATATGACCTTTGTTTATTATATCTTTCTAGTATATGCAAATCAGAATGCACGGAACTGGCGGCTCAAATAATTTTATACTAATTTCGTATCTTATTCTTTCTGAGGGCTTGAATTACATGTCCATTTGTATCCTCAGAGACATTGCTCCAGCAGGCAGCTGAAAGAAATTTAATTAAATCTTGGATGATATACACTTGATTGATTCCAATTCTTTCTATCGATTTATATGCATATGAGCTACTTACAGGAAACAATAAATGCAGTTTGATTCTATTGATATCATGGATGCCTAAGCCTTTGAGCAAGGAAAGCTAGCTTCTGGGGTTGTCCATCATCTACAAGTACATAATATTTATGACTCCATTACTAATTTACTTCTGCTGATAGCCAGACCGTGCAGTACTGATATATAACTGATAGATATGGCAGCTATATGTTGTAATGAGTTCTGAAAATAATTAATACTTGGACTTGGAGCCTTCTTAAAGATAATATTAACTTCTACTATGATCATTGTGCCCTTCCTTCGCTTCAAAGTATTGATATATATCAAATGATCTTATTAATCTTAACAAATATTAATACAAATGAAGGAAATCAACTACTGAATTGTAACAATGGCGTTGTGATCCTCTATATATCAGTTGAAGTGTTGATGATATAAGATTTTGATGATTAAGATCTTATATATACTCTATCTTGACCATTGATACTTGGCCTAAGAATATTGGATGTTAAAATCTAAAATAATAATAATAATAACAACTCGGGTAAAAAAGTGAGAGCATGCATGATGTACAGCTATTAATTCTTAACACTAACACGTCGGTGGAGGAGATACAATTGCTGCTTCAGATTCCATTTGGTTTAATGGAAATGGCCTCTCGTTAGGCAGCGGAGATAACATTTATCGTGCCACGATTGACGATCATAAATTGATAAGACCGTATTTGTCGCACAAAGCTACCCCACCACCACAGCGCTTAGTGCGAGCCATCAGATTCTAAACGGATGGTGGCGAAAAACGGATCATGCACTTTAGCGTGTCTCATAGTATAAAGGGTCCCTGATGCTAATAAATAAGGAAAAATGCTTGGGGCCGGGCCCCTGGCATATCTGCATTTGTGTGCATTACAAAGCTGAAAACCTAGCATAGTTGCATGTGAGCTCACCGAAACTGACGATGCTCATTCCCAAGCAATCACGTGAAACACCTTGCGCTTCACTCGTCGCTAACCACTCACCTGATTTCGCCAGGCGTACCATCTTCCTTTGCCCTCGTTGGTCTCATCTCATTGCCATCCATCTTGAACGTCAATCACTGTTGGTGCTTTTCTTCTTCTTTTTTTCTTTTTCTTTTTTTTTGATACGTGAAATGTCATAATTGTTGGAGATAAAAGGTTTAAAACAAATATTTACATTATAAGTTACAAAATTTATTTTGAGATTAATTTCACACGTTACAAGGATAATAAAAACATGAGTTACGACACTAATTATTTGTAACGTTCATGTTTTTATTAAGAACTTATGGCTTGGGAGTTACAAGAATTAATTTATAAGTTACCTAAGCTACGAGATTATTATATAAAGGAGTTTCATGGTTCTAACGTTAGAGGATGAATATTCTTTGATTATTTTCTATGTTTTGAGCAACCGCGACACATGAAGACATGTTATTTTCTTCTGGTGATCGTGCTCATCGAGAAGATAGGTTGCGAACATTGGGTTGTATCTTGGAGCCCTTGAGTATCGATATGACTGACACAAGGGGAGGACTCTTTGGCTTTAGGACAATGCCTTTGACATGCCTCCCAAGTGCTCAGTCCTTATATTTCTTACTCTATCTCTTTAGTTGTTCTATATATTTAATATATTAATCTAATTCATATTTTATTATTTCTTTAATATATTATTATTTGATTATATTATTTAAATTTATTATAAATATTCTCAACAATTCTAAAGCCAAGAGTGCCTCATATATTTTAATTGTATAATTGACATGTTGATTTATTATTGGTAGTATTTTATAAGCAAAAAATCGAAAATATATTTACTTCATTTTTTTTTGTTTACCATATGACAATATTATATTTATAAACCTTCATAGAGGTAAGTAAAGTTGTTGAGATGATATATTTCATAAGTTACAAGCTTGAGTAAGTAGATAATATATGTTGTAATATTTTCTTTTTAATGCTTAAAAGTTTTACTTGACATGTAGATGTGTGATACTTCTTATTTGATATATTTTAATAAAATGCAACGATATGACAATTAGTTATTTGTATTGTGTGAATATATATTATATATTATATGTATTGAATTATTGTTGACATATGATTATGAGTAAAATCTTATTGTCTATGATTAAAATGTAAAAAAAAAATTGAAATGCATCTTTATGGTGTTTTAATATATGCTACAAGTAGCTAAAAAAATATTCATGTTTTTAGAATCTTTCAAGTATTTGATTATTTATATATTTTCTCGTGTACTCATTAACAAAATTTTAATATTGAAATTGTTAAATACTAAAGTTGCAGTTGAAACAATTTGGGCTAAATTGATCAGTAGCATAGTTTCCAACAACTATCTTGTAAGTATATTACTTTAAAGATGTCAACGAGGTAACATAAATATTTTCGTTGTTGTTTTATTTAACTATACAAATATTAATTATATTAAAGTTTGTTGTTTGTGATATTGGCTACTTATTAAATATACGAGAGTTATGTTTTCTGCATATTATTATGAATTAGTTAAATGTCCAATTTATATGTCACTTGCATACATTAAATTTTATTACACAATAAAGCATGTTTTTTTCATATATTTAATTAGAAACTCATATGTATAATGGTGTGCTATTAAGTCATAATTTCTTGTGGCTATCATGCATATTAGATGATGACATCTAAATAATTGATTACGAGATAGATTATTATGATAATTTATGTGGTTGTATTAAATGAAATAATAGCATGAATGCTAATGATTATTATTAAATACATATATGAGTTATATATTATATTTGTACTTTTAACAATAAATATTTTATTAATGTAAGGATTGAAAAAATATTTTTTAATGTGGGGGTTTCTAATCTTTAAGCGGTTTCATATTTTAGTTTTTAATTTTGTACAATTAAGATGACAATGATTTAAGTGTAGTTATTATTTTAATGAGTTTTAAAATTTAACAAATTAGTGCATTAATATTTTATGAAGTTATTGATAGTGTATTTAAAATATTACTTAATGTGGGGGGTTTTTTTGTTTGATGACTGTTAATGTTTTTATGATATTTGAGAAAAAAAAATGATATCATAAGTTATTAAATGATTATTAATTTTTTGTCTGAGTTTGAAAATATTATTACTTATGAGGTGATTAAGTGCTTCTTCAATTTTTTTTATTGTGCATTTGATATTCTTTTGCTCTCTAGCATTCTTTTTGTGAAATATTTAATATTATTTAAGAGAGCTACTGGAAGCAATCATCAAAATAATTGGAATAAGTTCTCAAAGATAAAGTCAATGAGATTTTATGCAATTATAAATATTTTTAGCATGCTAATTAATTAATTAAATTGTCGAGAGGGATGTGCTTAAGCCCAAAGGGAGTCACCTAGGGAAGTAACCCAACCTCTGTGATTGAAGATCCCGTGAAGGAGGTTCAATGGGTTGGAACAATCCGTACTGTGTGACTTGTTAAGCACAGCTATAATGACATATCTTAGAGGATATTTATCCTGATGTTAGAAAGGATATTTATCCTGAATGAGTCCAAAAGCTAGATACTCTTGCGAGGTATAGGTCACATATACCTTTTGAGGACTCACCTAAGTGAGAGCGTCGTGAGGGCCGCGACTGTGAGAATTGGGCTGTTCTCTAAAACTCTCATAAGAATCAAGATTGAGCGCATGGCCATTAATAGCGTTAACTCGCCAAAACCATGTCTTCGTCGATATTATGTGTGTGATATAGATTGAAATTTGGTCAAGAAATCGAGTTCAAGACTTTGTTCACTCAGGTTTCTCAAATGGATACTATCAACACTAAGTGTAGGTTCAAACCCGAAAGGTACCTATACCTATTGCATAATAGAAGGTTGCTCTTTATATATAGTTTTTATTTTATGATTATTTTTATCTTAAAATTTTATTTTATAAAACTTTAAAGTTTTAAACCTTTTGTGGGAGACTGTTGGAGATAAAAGGTTTAAAACAAATATTTACATCATAAGTTACAAAATTTATTTTGAGATTAATTTCATACGTTACAAGTATAATAAAAACATGAGTTACGACACTTATTATTTGTAACGTTCATGTTGTTATTAAAAACTTATAACTTGGGAGTTACAAGAATTAATTTGTAAGTTACCTAAGCTACGAGATTATTATATAAAGGAGTCTCATGGTTCTAACATTAGAGGATGAATATTCTTTGATTATTTTCTATATTTTGAGCAACCGCGACACATGAAGACATGTTATTTTCTTTTGGTGATCGTGCTCATCGAGAAGATAGGCTGCGAGCACTGGGTTGTATCTTGGAGCCCTTGAGTACCGATATGACCCGTACGAGGGGAGGACTCTTTGGCTTTAGGATAATGCGTTTGACATACCTCCCAAGTGCTCAGGCATATATTTCTTATTCTATCTCTTTACTTGTTCTATTTATTTAATATATTTAATATATTAATCTAATTCATATTTTATTATTTCTTTAATATTTTATTATTTGATTATATTATTTAAATTTATTATAAATATTCCTAACAATAATGGACTCAGAGTGGAACCTGATGCGATTGGAGCGAGATTGAACAAAGGTTTACTTTAGACGTAAAAACTCTCATGAAAATGCGTTGCTTATGTATGCGCTAGCGGCCGTGCGGTTGTGTTTGACGTCGTTGACTGAATATATACCAAACAAGAGTTCAGAGATCCAAAAACTGATAGCTTCTGATCAAAATCAAGAACAGATCCTCCAGGACATTTTATCATAGCATGCAATGCAGCATATGTACGAGAAATTTCAGCTTCTTCTTAAACTTAATTATAAAGTATCGAATATTTGTTGTTATAATTATTCAGTTATATTTCTTTCTTCAATTGCCTCGTGGAACGAACATATGAGAGTTACATATACAATTCTTTACGCATATGTGCACGTATACAAAATAAATAAATTAATAATCGTCACAACACAACGACACAACCTGAGATTGCAGAAATTAATTAAATCTTTATTTGAATGGTCACCACGGGTGTCCGCTAGTTTCCCCGTGCAAACCTAGCTTATCGGACAATTCAAGTAGGAGCCCTGCAGTTTAGCTAGTTAATTTTGCAATACTTGCAGGTATAAAACCAGTAATTCTGTCCGGTTTAAATCAATTCCCCTACATTTAAAAAAACAAAAATTATTTATCTATAAAATTTAACATTAATCAGAGATTCAAATACAGTCTCTTGAATCTTCTCAAAGTCTTATTATATATTCTTTTCGCTCGACCTTTTCTTTTAACTTGTAAATAACAAAATATTATTGTGTAATTTAAAATTTTAAATAGGATTAAACAAAACGAAACTTAAGTTTGAGTAGTCTTACATAATTATATATTATATCAAAATGTCAACTACAGCTTTCATCCTGTGTTCTGTTAACATAATCTATAAATTTTCCAAAAAGTTAAAGATTAAACTTAAACTTCAACCTATTTCAAACTTTTTCTCCAGTTCTTTAAGCTTCGCATACTGACATGTATATGGTCCCCAGGTCTGCATTATACACAACTTTAGCATGATAAAGATTTTCATCTTTAACTCTGTTCATATAAAAATATATAATTTGTGAACATGTTCTGCCCCCTTTAACTCTTAAATTATTCATGATAGAAAGGACTTGATCACGTTATTTGATCTATTAAAGTGGAAA
>SNVD02009701.1:0-40574 GCA_013180625.2 Boswellia sacra
TTTGCATCCGACGTTCGTTTGGAATTGAACATCACCAATTCCCATAATTCTGGCGGTGCTGTTGTTACCCATCTTCACTATCCCAAAGTCTCCTGCTTTGTACGTGGTGAAGATATCTCTGCAAGGAGTGACGTGGCAGGAAGCTGCTGTGTCAATGACAATGACCCATTCTACTCCTTGATCTGCTGTGTGAAAGCACGTCTCTTCTGTACAGATGGTTACATCTTCTACCACTGTAACTCGTGGTTCTTCGTTGCTTTGTGCCTGTGAACTCTCCTAGTTCTGCTTCCGAAGACTGCGACAATTTTTCTTCAAATGTCCCTCTTTGCCACAGTTGTAGCACTTGTATGTGGGTCTCCGCCCATCTGATGACCGGCCCCTTGATCTGCCTCTGCTTTTGCTTCTACCTCTTCTCCAGTCTTCACCTCGAGACTGTCTTCCTCGATTCTCTGTGATATAGGCTTCATCTTGACTGGTGCCTGCATCTTTTCTTCTTGCCTCCTCGTTCATTAAGGCATCCTTAACCTTGATAAGGTAAGTCTGCCTCCGGGTGCTGAATTACTGATGGAGACCACTAACATCTTCCATGAATCTGGAAGGGAACTGAGAAGTAGAAGTGCTTGTTCTTCGTCTCCAAGCTGTAACTCGACTGCTGTCAACTGATTCACCAAGTTCTGGAACTCACTTGTATGTTCTGCTACAGGAGTTCCACTCCGCAACTTCAAGTTCACAAACCGTCTCATCAGGATGGCTTTGTTTCGTGCTGACTTGGCTTGATACATACTCTCTAATTTTTTTCATAGAGTATATGCATCTGTTTCTTTGGCTACATGGTGGAAGACACTATGATCGATCCATTGTCTGATCTGACCGATGCATTTTCTCTTAATTTTCTTCCACTCTGCCTCTTTTTCTGTCTCAGGTCTCTGCCCTTCAAATTCTATAGGGTCATATAGATCCTTACAACTAAGGAGATCCTCCATCCTGGGTCTCCATAGTGTGTAATTTGTAGCAGTCAATTTTATCATGGCTCCAGATGATTCTTCCATTTTAGAATAATTAATTTACTAAAATAGAGATGGAATTTCAAAAATCTGAGCCCACCGTTACGTCCGGAACGGTCAAATTAGGTGGAATAGCCTCTTCCGGGGCTCAAAAATTCTTTTTATACAATAAATACTAAGTTTGGAAACTTTAAGGACTAAACTGAAATTTCTTAAGGGCTAAACTGAAATTTCAGAAACTAAAAAGGGCATAATGTATTTATCAGAATTACAGGGGCCAAACTGATATTTCCTAAGGACTGAAATGTAAATTTCAGAAATTCAGGGGTCAAAATGTTATTACTCGGAAATACAGGGGCCAAAAGTAATTTTCCAACGTTTTGCTGACGTGACAGGTGGGGTCCACTATGCTGATGTGGCTCTGAAAATAGGGCAAAATCCAAGGGTGGTCAATAAAACTAAAAATTCGTGGAAGACTTGATGGTTGTCGCACTGTCCGTCTGCTTTTATCTTCGCATATATTATGTTGGGGATGCAATGCAAACACAGAACAGAGATTTGGGAGAAAATTAACTTGTATTAACAGAGAAAATCAATATACAAGATTTACACAAAAACTCCCCTAAATTTTCTGGAGCTCTCCTGGCTCTCTCTCTTAATCCTAAACTCTCTGGTTTAAACTGTGGACTCTCTCTGGAATCTCTATAATACATAGAGCTCTCCTGGCTCTCTCCTGGAGCTCTCTGGCTCCCACACACACACTCTCCTAGAGCTCTCTGGCTCCCACACACACACTCTCCTGGAGCTCTCTTGGCTCTCTCCTGGAGCTCTCCTAGCTCCCTCCTGGAGCTCTCCTGGCTCCCACTTGGAGTGCATATAACTCTGCAGAACTTCCTCAATTTATAGGAGGAGTTCTGCAACCAAGTCCAAGGTTAGGTGGGGGTTGGCCACCTACCTCAAGTATTAGTCTTGGGTTGGTCACCTACCTCCCATGGGAGGTGCCAACCTTTGACATAATTGTCATCCTTCACATGGGATTGACTCCAGCATATTATTGATATGAATTCTGACTTTTTTATTATAAAAACCAACCTGTAGATTTAGAGGAGACTTTGATTCTTTTTTTTCTTCTTCTTATATTATTAATATGAAATCTGACTCTGTTCTTATAAAGGTCAAGACTCGTGGAGACTTCGAATCGTAAGATTACTCGTTTTATCAATGTCTTATATACTTATTTTCTTCTATTATATATATGTGTGTGTGTGTGTGTGTACAAGATATTATAAAAAATCATTGCCATTGGTTGCCTAAAAAATTAGAAATCCAAGGAAATATTTTAGTTATTCAAATAAATTAAAGTTAACACATATAAAATGTTTTTATCATATACATTTGTTATTTGAAAGTTATTATACTTGTTTTTATATTCAAAAGCTTCATTTCTTTTGAAGGCAAGATTTCTAAACTGAGAAAAAATATAGGTCTTGGCTATTCTTTCAAATTTTAATTAAAAAAATACATGCACCCAGAATTAGCTAACAAATTTGTTCAAATTAAACGAAGTAGAGACATTGGTCACTTCTAAATCATAATGAGAGCTCAAACCTTGTTATGATTTGATTTGAATCACAAAATCAAGTAGCATTCAAGAGCTCAATTGATTGTTCATTCTAGAATTCTAATTAGAGAAAATAAATTATCTAGAACTTTTTACATGAATTACCTTTGGATCGACCAGTGTAAAGCACAATTACTATTCAAATAATGCAAGTTGACAACTACTATTTATAAGTCTCCTCTATACTCTATACGTGATGCTTGGTTTTTACAACAACAACCAGGGCCTACTTGTTGCTTTCATAATTAGACATCTAGCCTACCAAAGAAACAAAGCTTTTAAAATTTCAGAGAAGTACTCTTAAGTCTGTTCATGAATTGCCTAACAGTGAAGCACAATTACTACTCAAAAAATGTAGAGTGACAACTATAGTTTACAAGTCTCCTCTGTACTTTTTGAAACGAGATAATTTATTCACATAATTCTTTGTATTAGACTACTAATTTGATGTTTAAGTAACAGATAACTGAAACTAGCTTCTTTTTGCATCCAACCCAAAAGTTTTATTGGATTTCTTCTTCCAAAATGTTGTCTCTCAAAGAGTAGTTCTTAATTGTCATAACAGTTTAATTCTGTCTTGAAAATACCATTAATATTTAGTGATGTTTTGATTGCTTGACCTTAATTACAAAGATTTTTGTCATGCCTAAATCTAGGCCTAAACTTAAATTATGGAGGTGACTCTAGATCTTGCTATCATGGAACACTTATTTATTACAATCTGCAACTTGGAAAAGCCATAGATTCTATTAAGTTTTTGAAAGAAAATAACATGGTATGAACTCCTCTCCTATCGTCTCTAGTATGAAAGAGTCAAATTTTCTATTAATAACTTCTTTGAAGCTCAAGTAATGATACACATTTTTGGTCTTTCCTTCCCTGGGAGACCTTCAAGTCATGGTCTACAAAAAAATAATAATCTTAATGTATGCATGGTATAGGATTTATACTTACATAGAAAATCAGCATAAAAAACAGAAACACTTTGCTTGAAATCTTTTATATAATTGTGTTTATTACTTGACCATTGATCGGAAATAATCCTAATAATCATTTGAGTGGAAATACATCGTTTCCAAAGAAAAGAAACATGATACTATTCATTTTCTTAAAGTTAATTCGTCAATCAATTTAATTAGCGGTCTTCTAGTGATGAGATTAGATGGCATTTAAGTGATTTTGTTTGACCCACAAAAAAAAAGCAAATATTGTTTGATAAGTAAAATTAGAAAATTAAGTTTCAAAATTAATAATTAAAGTCATTGATTTGGAAATATTAATGATTATCAATACACTCTCTTCAGTTTTTCTTGAAATGTTAATCCAGTTGATAATGTTGGAGATTTGGCTCTTTAGCCATTTGTATGTGTGTGCAAGGATCCCACATGGAGTGGGAGTGATTGTGTTGGAGAGGCTTGGGCTTATAAATTAAAGCCAAGTCTTCTTATTTACGTGTCCTATTGAAATTCTCTTTCACCCCACCATATTTGTAAGGCCTCGATATAAGACCTCATAGTTTAAGGGCCTTTTATTAAGGACCTTAAAGTTTGTAATATTTTTTTTTCTCATTTCTTATGTATTTGCAGTATTACCCAATTGTTTAGGTAATTATAGTTTCGCTCAACTATTTGGATAATTACAGTTTGACCCAATAGTTGTGGTATTTGTATTGTGGCCCAAAAGTTTGTAATTCTCTTTGAAGATAGTGAAATGTTTCTTCGCCCGAGGACGTAGATAACAATATTGAACCTCGTTAAATCTCGGTGTTCTTTCTATTTCTACATTGTTGGTTGATTAGTTACCTCTTTAGTTGATATTATATTCAATTATCTAGCATAGTTTGTGGTTGTGTATTTTGATTGTTTTGATGGTTTCACTTCTGCATTGCGCAGCAATTGTTATTAGAGCCTAAGATTTTGGGTAGTTAGTAGCTATTTTATTGAAGCACCTACTACTATTCTGGGTTGTTGAGTTTGGATTACTAGTTATTGAATATAATAGTTTGTTGGAGCTTAGTTTTGGTGATCTATGTATCAAGCTTATTTGTGAGAGGTAGTGATGGCATTATCATCAACTGCACCGAAGAAGACAGTGATTGTGATAAATGCAAAAATAGATGTTGAAAAATTTGATGGTCGAAATAGTTTCGGCTTATGGTAGAGTGAGGTGTTAGATGGGTTGTATCAACAAGATTTGGATATTATTCTGGAAGAAACAAAACCAAAAGATATCAACGCAAGAGACTGGGACAGGTTGAATACAAAAGCTTGTGGGTTGATTCTCTCTTAATTATGTAGAGAATAGAAGTATCCATTCACAAAGGAGACATCTGCAAGCAAATTATGGAAGGCGCTAGAAAACAAATATATGAAGAAAAACAATGAGAATCGGTTGTATCTATTGAAGAGATTGTTCTGTCTTCAGTTGAAACTAGGTACGAGCATCAATTCTCATATTGATGAGTTTAATAAGTTAATTGCTGATTTGTTAAACTTAGATGAAACCTTCAAAGATGAACGTAAGGCTATGCTATTGATTAGCTCACTTCTAAATGAATTAGATCATTTATGCATTACTCTTATCCATGGGAAAGATAAATTGTCTTTTGAAAAAGTTTGTTATGCTTTGTTGAATTATGCAATCCATAAGAAAGACCAAAGAGAACATAGGGATGAGTCAGTAGATGCATTGACAGTGAAAGGGCGTAGTCAAAGTAGAGAACTAGGAAAAAGAGAAAAATCTTGGTCGAGGGGTAGATTAGGAAAAGATGAGTGTGCCTTTTGTTATGAGAAAGGGCATTGGAAGAAAGATTGTCCGAAGTTGAAAAAGAAAGATAAGGGCAAGATTGTTTCTGATGCATGTGTTGTTGAGTGTGAGGATGATAATGATTCAGATATATGTCTAGTTTGTCACCTATCAAATTCTAGTTCTAATGAGTGGATTATGGATTCGGGTTGTACTTATCATATGTGTCCATATAGGGAATGGTTTTTTCAGTTTGTAGAGATTGATTATGGAGTTGTGTATATGGGTAATGATGATATTTGCCATATTACTGGGATAGGTTCGATCCATTTGAGGAATCATGATGAACTGACTAGAGTTCTGACAGATTTTCGATATATACCAAAGTTGAAAAAGAATCTCATCTCTTTAGGAGCCTCCGAATCTAAAGGCTATGCGGTATCTATTGGAGATGGTATTCTGGGGGTCATTTCAGGCACTCTTGTGGTATTAAAAGGCACTAGGAGGAACAACTTGTATTACTATAATGGTAGTACAGTTATTGGATCAGCGGCTATGGTTTTTGATAATGATACAGATTCAGAGATCACTAGACTATGGCATATGCGTTTGGTACATACAGGTGAGAAAGCCTTATTCAGTTTGGTGAAACGAGGCTTATTGAAAGGTGCAAAGACCTGCAAGTTGGATTTTTATGAGCATTATGAAATTTGGCACCGCTATTCATAATATCGAGGTTACTCTTGATTATTTTCACTCAGATGTGTAAGGGTCTACCAAAACCGCATCTATCGGAGCTAAGCACTATTTTATTACTTTTGTTGATGACTTTTTCAAAAGAACTTGGATGTAGTGTTTGAAATCAAAAGATGATGTACTTAGTACTTTCCTTAAATGGAGAAAGATGATTGAGACACAAACCGGAAAGAATATCAAGCATCTGAGGACAGATAATAGTGGTGAGTATTACAGTGATCAGTTTTTAAAATTGTGTCAAGATGAAGGTATTGTACGTCATTTTACTGTTACAGGTACACCACAACAAAATGGGGTGGCAGAACGCATGAACCAGACATTGCTAGAGAAAGTTTGATGTATGTTGTATAATGCTAATTTGGGCAAAGAATTTTGGGCTGAGGCTGTGACTTATGCGTGTCATCTCATTAATCGTCTACCTTCAATAGCTATTGGTGATAGAAATTCATTAGAGGTATGGTCTGGATAACCCGTTTTTTATTATGATTCTTTACATGTTTTTGGTTTCACAGCATATTATCATGTGAAAGAATCTAAGCTGGATCCTAGAGCCAAGAAAGCGACTTTCTTAGGATTTGCTTCAAGAGTAAAAGGATATTATCTTTGGTGTTCTAGTTCGAGGAAGATTGTATCCAACCGAGATATGACATTTAATGAGTCTTCAATGTTGAAGAAATCGAAAAACCAGACAAAGGTGAATGGTACTCCATAGCAGGTGGAGCATACTCAACAGCAGGAGGAGTTTGAAACGACAAAATTGAATCCAGTTAGATCTGTTGAGATAGATGATGGTACTCCCATGACAGAGGAGGATTTGGAGGAGAGGGTTCTGTTAGCCCTAAGGCTACATGATAATTTTGATGATAACAATACACATTGATTCATTGAGATTTACTAATATGTTTGTTTATGTGCAAGAATAAGATTATTGAAATAATTGTAAAATCAAGAAGAGGCTTGTTAAAATGAAGTATTGAAGCTAAGGAGAACACTATATGTTAAAGGCACCAAAGTTTAAGAACAAGGTTTGATTCAAGGAATATGACACATGAGTAATGTTTAATCAATTGGTCACATATTTCTCTAAAAATATCCAAATGATGTCATTCTTGAGCCTTTAGAAAGCTTACTCAAATTTATAACATTTTATATGTTTTAAGAAATTCAAATTTCAAGTGCAAGGTCATCGAAATCATCATGCAAATTGAAAGACAAATAGAAGCAGCTGACATGAGCACCGAATACTATTTTAGACATATCTTGAGCTAGAAATATCCAAATCACTTGATTCTTGTGGCATTGGAAAGATGACTTAAATAAGTCACATTTAATATTTTTTGAAGAAATTCAAATTTCAAATGGAAGGCCGACATAATTGACATGCAATTCGTTGAACTGACACAAGGAAGAAAAAACAACTCACATGAGCACCGAATGGTCTTTTATCCATATCTTGAGCTAGAGATATCCAAATGACTTGATTCTTATGGCATTAGAAAGATAACTTAATGAAGCACATTTCATATGTTTTAAAGAAATTCAAATTTCAAATGAAAGACTGACATAATTGACATGGAAGTCGGTAGACTGACACAAGAAAGAAAAATTAAGTCATATGAGCACTGAATTGTGTTTTGGTCATATCTTGAGCTACAGATATCCAAATGACTTGGTTCTTGATGCCTCGGAAAGGTATTCAATTTTACAGATCTTTTATGTTTTGTATATTTTCAAATTTCAAATAGAACATTGATAAAAATGGCAGACACGATTTCAGTTTTTATGGTGGGCAAAAAATTTGAAGTTGGTGTCTTCACTTGATTAAATTCATCCCACTTGCCTATAAAAGGAGCCCTTCTCCCATGCATTCAGTAAGAGCAAGAGTAGCATCTATCAAGCCACAAATAAGAGAAATATCAAGTTTAGAGAGCTTTTATATTCTTTATCTACTCTTTGAAGAGAGTTGTACTTTTGTTATAAAAATTTTCTTTGTTCTTGTATTGTGGTGAGAGTGAGATCTTCTTGTAAATGATAAAAGTTATCATTGAGAGAACTCTTGGTGTGGTGTTATCAAGAGTTGAAGAAAGTTACCTTGGTGAGGCTGTTCATCAAGAAGAACTCTTGGTGTGGTGTTATCAAGGGTTGAAGGAAGTTGCCTTGGTGAGGTTGTTCATCAAGAAGAACTCTTGGTGTGGTGTTATCAAGGGTTGAAGGAAGTTACCTTGGTGAGGTTGTTCATCAAGAAGAACTCTTGGCGTAATGTTATCAAGGGTTGAAGGAAAAAGTCTCGGTGAGGTTGTTCATCAAGCAAGTTGTAAAGAATTCTACAACTTAGTGGAAAGCCTAGCTTGTGGAGCTAGGAGCCCGTGGAGGTAGGCAAGGTTTGCCGAACCACTTAAATTGAGTTTGCACTCTCTCTTTCCTTATCCTCTTTACATTTACTTGCACTTGTGATTGATTAACGTTGTTATGCTCTTGATTGCATCTTAGATAACTTATATTTTCATCTTCTTCACCTTTATTCTTAAAGAAAGAGTGAATTAATTTTAATCTTTCAAGAAAAGTTTTCTAAATCCGTTTTTTATAAATAAAAACCCAATTCACCCCTCCTCTTGGTTGCCATACCTGGGTCAACAGGTTCTGCTCAGGAAGCTCAATAGTAACAATAATCTATTGTAATTAATAGGCCAAGACATGAGATTCACAGACTTACTCAATTTGCTGATACGGCGGCCGATGCACTTCTAATTATTGATGATGATGTTCCTTCCACTTATAACAAGGCAGTCAGATATTTTGAAGTTGATCAATGGAAGACAGCCATGAGCAAAGAGATGCAGTCTCTTCAGAAGAATGAAACTTGGGAGCTAGCTCAACCACCAAAGGGTAAAAGGGTAATTGTATGCAAATAGGTATATACAAAGAAAGATGAATTTCCTGACAAGAATGACGTCTGCTACAAGGCAAGGTTGGTAGCTAAAGGCCACGCTCAGAGGGAAAGAGTTGACTATAATGAGGTATTTTCTCTTATTGTGAAACATTCTTCCATTAGAATTTTGTTGGCCTTGGTAACTTAGATGAATATGGAACTAGTTCAACTTGATGTAAAAACTGCATGTTTACATGGTGACTTGGAAGAGGAAATCTATATGACTTTGCCAGAGGGATTTAAAGTTGCTGGTAAGAAAAATTTGGTGTGTAAACTGAAAGGATCGCTTTATGGTTTGAAGCAATCTCTGAGGTAGTGGTACAAGTGATTTGATCGATTTATGATGGGTCAGAGGTACACAAGAAGCAAATTTGATAATTGTGTGTATTTTCGGAGGCTATGTGATGGTTCTTTCACTTATCAACTCTTGTATGTTGGTGATATGTTGATAGTTTTCACGAATGTCGAGAAATTAAGAAGTTGAAGACTCAGTTGAATAGAGAGTTTGAGATGAAAGATTTAGATGAAGCTAAGAATACTAGTTATGGAGATTAGTAGAGATAGAGGGAGAAGCAAGATTTGTTCAACTCAAAAACAATATCTGAAGAAGGTATTACAGTGATTTGACATTACAGAGCATTCAAAACCTGTAAGTATCCCACTTGCTCCTCATATGAAACTTAGTGCATCTTTATCTCCTAGTACAAATGAGGAACGAGAGTATATGTCTCGAGTTCCATATGCTAATGCAGTTGGTAACCTGATGTATGCTATGTTGTGTACAAGACCTGACATTTCACATGTAGTTGGAGTTGTGAGCAGGTACATGGATAATCCTCGTAAAGGACATTGGCAAGTTGTGAAATGGATTCTACGGTATTTGTTGAAAATCATAGATGTTGGCTTAGTCTTTGAGAGGATCATATGTGTGATCAGTATACTATTGGTTATGTTGATTCTGATTATGTTGGTGATTTGGGTAAACGTCGATCGACAACCGATTATGTATTTACTTTTGCAAGAGCACAAGTGAGTTGGAAGTCTACTTTACAGTCTACGATAGCTTTGTCTACTGCAAAGGCAGATTATATGGTAATGACAGAGGCTGTGAAGGAAGCTATTTGGCTATAGGGATTATTGGATGAATTAAGAATTGGGCAGAAAAAGATTACTCTTTATTCTAACAGTCAGAGTGCTATCCACTTAGCAAAGAATCCAGTGTTCCATGTTTGTATGAAACATATTAATGTTCAGTATAATTTTGTGCAGGGGATTATTAATGAAGGGAGAATCTTACTTTAGAAGATTGGGACTGCCGAGAATCCTGCAGATATGTTAACTAAGGTTGTGACAGTAATCAAGTCCAGTCATTGTTTAGACTTGATCGATATTATGCAAGTTTGATGGCACCATTGGGCGTATTTGGAGGCGTTACAGCTATGATAGAGAATATGAGAAAAAGAAGAGTCTTGTGGTGGATTGGCTAAATCACCAAGGAGAAGAATTGTTAGAGTTTTAACTCTTTAGCCATTTGTTTGTGTGTGCAAGGACCACATAGAGTAGAAGTGATTGTGTTGGAGATGCTTGGACTTATAAATTAAAGGCAACTCGTCCCATTGAAATTCTCCTTCACCCCTCCCCCCCACCCACCATATTTGTAAGGTATCAAATAAGATCTCATAGTTTAAGGGCCATTTGAGGACCTTAAAGTGTATAATATTTGTTTTTTCCCCTTTCTTGGGTATTTGCAGTATTACCTAATTGTTTGGGTAATTATGGTTTCACCCAACTATTTGGGTAATTACAGTTTAGCCTAATAGTTGTGGTATTTGTATTATGGCCTAAAAGTTTATAATTCTTTTTGAAGATAGTGAAAGGCTTCTTCAGCGGCACTCGAGGATGTAGGTAACAATACTGAACCTCGTTAAATCTAGGTATTCTTTCTTTTTCTGTATTGTTGTTGATTGGTTGCCTCTTTAGTTGCTATTATATTCAATTATCTTGCATAGTTTGTGGTTGTATATTTGGGTTGTTTTAATGGTATCGCTTCCGTATTGCGCAACAATAAAACAATTTTTTTCTTTTGAGATATGAGGATCATTTTTATCATTCATTATTTTTATGGTGGACGCAGCCTTTCTTCTCAATTTTCTAGCAAAATCCTCAATTATTTTAATTGATGTTATAATTTCAAATCTAATTATATTAATTTTATCTCATCATGAGCACTCGCGTTGGTGATAATGATAGTTACATCATGCACAACGACTGATGTAATTTTCATAAGTTATTTAAATATTTATAATTTAATTTTAAATATCTAATTTCAAATATAAAACAAATTATTATTTAAATAGTATGTTTTCATAATGGGTTATTGTCATGGACCTCCCCTACCTTTTGGCTATATTTCATCAATATGGTCTGTTTACAATTTTTCATAAATTTAGTCCCTATATTTTACAAAAGTCATCATAGACATCCCTTCTATTAACTTAACTGTTAGATGACGTCATCTTTCTGTCCAAATACCGTGCAATTACTTAAATGCCCTTAAAAAATTCTTAAATTAAATAGGTTATTGTCATAGACCTCTCATACCTTTTGATTTTATTTCATCAATATGGGCTGTTTGTATTTTTTCATAAATTTAGTCCCAATGTTTTACAAAAGTCATTACAGACATCACGTGTAATTACTTAAATGCCCTTAAAAATTCTTAAATTAAATAATTTTAATTAAAAATTAAATAAAAATTTTCAAAAGTAAGCCAACAAGCCAACAACCCAGAAACGTTGTTATGTGTGACGATAACATGAAACATAACATGAATGAATGAAACTATTCGTGTTCATGTTATCGTCATTATTCTTAAATTAAATTGGTAGTAAATAAAATGAACGAAACTGTCAAGACCACTCCTGAAAAAAATCCAATCACTACCACCACAAACCTAAAATCCAAGCTCACACCCCAACTTCAACATCCCGCAAGCCAATAAGCCAGCAACCTAGAAACGAACACTACCACCTCAAGAACTCAGTCACTACCACTAACAACAGAAGAACAAAAACAACTCACTAATTAAAATAAATAAAATCATAAAGAAATTAAAACCCATTTCATAAAAAGCAATTTTTAAATTTGAGAGAGAAAGGTGGAGGAGGAGGAGGATGATAAAGAAATTGATTTTTGGCTCAAATCGCCATGCTACCAATTTTTTAGTTTATTTTGTATATTTATCAGAAGAATAAGAGGTGTAATATCATTATGTTGTTAGTTTAATGTCTAAAAGTTAGCTTGGCCAGGTGGTTGAGGGTAGGTTGGAATATAAAAAGTCCTGGGTTCGAATCCTTATGTCACCAGCTTCATACTACATTAATTTTAACAAAAGGGATGTCTGTGATGACTTTCAAAAAATGTAGAGACTAAATTTATGAAAAAATGCAAACGACCTATATTGATGAAGTAAACCCAAAAGGTAGGAGAGGTCTGTGACAGTAACCCTTTTTATAATTATTTTGAGTTGAATAATTCAACATTACCACCCTAAAAAATACGAATTTGTTATAATGATTCTTAAATTAAATTAATTAGTTTAGTTTCGACCACTCATCTATTCAATCAAAAATTTACAACATGATATAACTACTACTCATTAAAATCCAAATCATATGCAATCCGGTAAAGTCAACCAACAATGGCTTGTCAATTCTTTACTTCTATTGGAATATATGCTTTTATTAACCAAGAGGCAATGCTTTCATTATTCGTAAGACAATTTAAATTACTTGACAATGGACTATTATTTTTACGTTTTAAATATGAAAATTGTTACAAATATGACTTGTATGGTTATTGACAAAAGAAAAAAACTATTCAACTCAGTCTAATGTGAAATTTTGTGGCTAATTTCATGACAAGTAGACTTTAATATGTTTATTTAAGAATTGGAGGCATGTTTGATGTAACGCATAGGATAATATAACTATGATTGTATTAGACAATATTGTATTGAATAATACTGTATGAGATTGAGTAAATTCTATATTGTGTTTGGTTTGTCACTATAGTATATAAATGTTAGATAATATTATATTTGATGAAAGACTGTATATAACTGTATTAAATTATTTATAATAAATTAAAATAATTTAAAATTAATAAAATATTTACATAATAACAATTTTAAAAATTATTTATATTAAGTCAATTATTTAAATATTTAATTTTTGTTTAAATATTTTTAAAATTATATTTATTTATTAAAACAATTAATTAAAATATTTAATAAATAATATGTTGGTGTTAACATAAACATGTGACATGCACATGTTCAAATTTTTGGTTAACTTGTGATAAAAGTAAGAAAAGTTTTCTATTCCTATTTTATTGTTTCTACATAATTATTATGGGAAGTATTTTGATATCTCTCTAGATCAAGATAACATTTCTTGTATCCCAATCAAAATAGGAGGATAGTTAAATGTGTCCTTATTACTTTAGGAGATTAACTATAAACATTTCCTATTTTATCCTAATCTCATCGTAATCTTGATTGAGATCCTTACAGGTCTTTTAGGAAGATTGTGATCAAGATCTCTTAATATATATTGATGTATGAAAAATTCGGCAGATGTAGAGATATAGAGAGAGTGTCTTTGCGCATGAGAGGTTGTTGTTGTTGATCACGACATTCCATGACTTCATAGAAGAAAGCTTTGACGCAAGGGAATGTCTTTATTACTTTGAATTATTGAGTCTATGTTTTATGTATGAAAGTAAAAATCGTGCATGATTTTGTTGATTAAGTCTAAGTGAGTTAGTAGACACTTAGAATAACTTGAGGGTTGAGCATTTTTGTAATTCTGTGTTAGACATCGGGTGTTATGTATAACTTAACAGAGTTCTGTTAAGTTATCTGTGGTAGAGAGTGAGCAGTGTCACTAGTGTTTAAAATCTTTGTGAAGATTTTATTTGTCAAAGATTAGGTCTATGTGTGAGAATGAGTCAACACTGTAAAAGGTCCTAAAGATTGTACAAACAAGAACATAGTGAATTACAGCCCTATAGCTGTCCGTGGACATAGGTTTTTATAGCTGAACCACGTAAAAATCCTCCTGTGTCAATTTATATTACAGTTGACTGTGTTGTTATTTATAATTGCATACCTCCAGAACTTTCAATTGGTATCAGAGCTGGTTCATTGATAGACAAGTGAAAAAAACGATCAAGTTGATCTGGAAGGATGAAGTTTATTTGCAATGGAGGATCTGAAACTCAACCACCTATTCTCGATGACAGTAATTATCTGTATTGGAAGGTAAGAATGATGATGTATATCAAGTCTCTTGATGACAGGGCATGGACGAGTGTACTTAAGGGATAGACACCACCAACAAAGCTGAATGATTTCGGTAATGCCGAACCAAAACCAGAAGACGAATGGTTTGATGAAGAATACCGATGATCTAGTTGGAACTCCAAGGCTCTTAATGCGATCTTTGCTATAGTAGATTTAAACAACTTCGGACAGATTTCTAGATATAAAGTGGCTAAAGAAGCATGGGACATACTTGAGGTAAAACATGAAGGTATTGCATCTGTTAAAAGATCTAAATTAATAAGGCTGAATTCTCAATTTGAAAATCTGATAATGCATGAGGATGAATCAATCTCTGATTTTTACTCTAAGATATGTCGCATTACAAACTCAGCATACATGCTTGGCAAAAATTTTACTGATGCAGAAGTTGTTAGTAAAATAATTAGGTCTGTCCCAGACAAATTTCAACCTAAAATTTTAGCCATTAAGGAAGTTAAAAACACTGATGAAATGAGAGTTGATGAACTGATTGGTATTCTTTAAAACTTTGAAATAAATCAAAGTACTCAGAAACAAAAAAGGCAAAAGCATTGCATTTAATGTGAAAGTTGAAAAATCTGATGATGAACATAGTGATGAACTTGATGAAACTGATTCTAAACAAATTGCTTTTCTAGCAAGAAATTATGTCAAGTTCATGAAAAGAAATTTCAGGAAAAAGAATCAAGGAAAGCCATCAAACTCAAATGAAGAAAAATTCAGAAAATTCAGTAAGGAGAATGATAAAAAGAAATCGAAACAACCTGTAAAGAAAGGACAGATTTAGTGTTATGAATGTTCTGGTTATGGGCATATTTAATCTGAATGTGCTAATCTCAACAAGAAAAACAAAGGGCTGACAGCAACCTGAAGCGATGAATCAGAATCTGAGTCAGAAGACTAAGATTGCATGAGAAATTTTGTTGCTTTTACAGCATCTGCAGCAGATAAAGGAAAGGCTGTTATGTCAGACATAACAGAAGATTGTCAAGATAGTGTTAATCATTCAGATGAAGAAGATGGATTAGAATATTATGAAGAGTTGCAAGAAACATATAATGTACTCTATGGTGAATGGCTGAGTCAGAAAGAAGAAATAAACACCTTAAAAAGGGAGATTGAAGTTCTGAAGTGTGAAAAAGCTTATGCTAAAAACCACATCACTGAACTTGAGACTGTTTTGACAGACAAAGCAGTATACATTGAGAAAATCATAACAGAACTAATTGAAAGCAAGAAATGTGTTGATCAACTCAAAATCGGAGTAGTCAAACTTGATCAGGTCTTAAGCCTTGGAAGAAACAACTCTAACAAACATAGATTGGGATACGCAGAAGAAAATGTTACATCTTTATCAAAAACAATTTTTGTGAAAGCTGTTTCAACATCTAGTAAGAATTTTGAACTTAACTCGTTGAAGTCAAATCCTAATTCTAAGAGCAGTGAAACGTATGTTTCTCCACTAAGTTCTTTCAAATCCAGCCCTGAAAAGGTAAGGAAATTCATTCCTATTTACTATTTTTGTGGTAGAAAAGGACATATTAGACCTAGATGTTTTAAATTGTTAAATCTTTTGCATAAAAGATCGACAATTTAAACTGTTATCAAAAGCACAATAGCAGTGGGTTAAGAAAGATAAAACAGTATGCCATGTTGCCTTCACTGCACTTAATCATGCATCTAATGATTTATGGTATTTTGACAGCGGTTGTTCCAGGTACATGACTGAAAATAAATTGTTTCTAACAAACTTTAAAGCATGCAGGGATGGAAATGTCACCTTTGGAGATAAAACAACAAGTAAGATCATTGGTAAAAGCACTTTGAATGTCAAAGGCCTACCCAATTTTAAAAATGTTCTTTTAGTGGAAGACTTGAAAAATAATCTTATAAGCATTAGTCAGATTTGTGATGAAAAGTATACTGTTAACTTCTTACAAAACAAATGCATGGTCTTAGATAATTTTGGTAAATGCATTCTAGAAGGTAATAGATCTTTGGATAATTGTTATCTAGTAGAAATTGCATTCCATGCTAGGATTTCTGATTTGGAATTGTGGCATCAAAAATTAGGATGCTTAAATTACAAAGACTTGGTTAAACTAACTAAGTTAAGTGCTGTAAGAGGAGTTCCTAAACTTGATGACAAAATTGATAAAATTTGTGGATCATGTCAAATGGGAAAACAAATCAAAAGTTCACATAAATCGAATCCACATCTTAGCACTTCTAAGATACTTGATTTGCTTCACATGGATCTTATGAGTCCTATGCAAATTGAAAGCATTACAGGTAAGAGATATATATTTGTCTGTGTGAATGATTTTTCTAGATTTACTTGGGTTGATTTCATTAAAGAAAAATCTGACACTTTTGATAGTTTCAGGAATCTTTGTGTTAAGCTTGAAAATGAGCAAAATAGGAACATTGGAAGGATTGTGAGAATAAGAAGTGATCATGGCAAGAAGTTTGAAAATGTTAGCTATGCTGAATTTTGCAAATATCATGGAATTGATCATGAATTTTCAGCTCCTAAAACCCCTGAACAGAATGGTATCGTGGAGAGGAAGAATAGAACTTTTCAAGAGATGGCTAGAGTGATGCTCAATAGTAAGAAATTGACCAAAAGGCTATGGGCTGAAGCAATAAGCACTGCTTGTTATATTTCAAATAAAGTTTTTCTTAGACCTAGCACTAACCAAACACCTTATGAAATTTTGAAAGGAAGAAAACCTAATTGGAAATATTCTCATGTCTTTGTTTGCAGGTGTTACATCTTAAACGACAGAGAACTATTAGAAAAATTAGATCCATGGAGTGATGAAGGAGTCTTCGTGGGAAATGCTCAAAACAGTAAGGCATTTCGAATTTACAATCTGAGAACAGAGGCAATAATGGAATATGCAAACATAGTATTTGATGATCTTGATGATTATGCAAAGTGCTCACAAGAGGAAAGCATAGACAGCTTCATAGAAAATACAGAAAAATCAGATTCAAACAGTGGCAAAAAGGAAGATGCTGTTATGAAGGAGGAAACAGCTGCCGTTACACCTGACATAACAGTAACATCTGACAACTCAAATTTGAACAAAAGTTCAATCCGAAATGATGAAGATAGAAAAGATCCACCCACATAGATTCAAAAAGCGCATCCAACAAGTTTTATCATTGGAACACCAGAAAGCATGATGAAAACTCGGAGCAAGGTAAGAAATCAGGTAAGGTTTGCATGTTATGTTTCTTTAGTTGAACCAAAAAATGTGAAAGAAGCTTTAAAAGAAAAGGTATGGATTCAAGCTATGCAAGATGAACTTAATCAGTTTAAAAGGAATGAAGTGTGGGAATTAGTTCCTAGGCCAGATGGTACAAACGTCATTGGAACTAAATGAATTTTCAAAAATAAAACTGATGAAAGTGGTCAAGTAGTAAGAAATAAAGCTAGGTTAGTTACACAAGGATACACACAAGTTGAAGGCATAGACTTTAATAAGACCTTTGCACCTGTAGCTAGACTTGAGTCAATCAGATTACTACTTGCAATTGCTTGTTTGCTTGATTTTAAGTTATATCAAACGGACGTTAAAACTGCATTTTTAAATGGCTATTTCAATGAAGAAGTTTTTGTTGAACAGCCTAAAGGATTTGAAGATTCTAAACATCCAAATTTTCTGTACAAATTGCACAAAGCTTTGTATGGTTCGAAACAAGCTCCTAGAGCTTGGTATGAAAGGTTAACAAATTTTTTAATTAATAGAGATTATAAAAGAGACAGCAATGATAAGACCTTGTTCATCAAACATGCATCAACCCATTTTATTGTTACTTAAATATATGTTGATGATATTGTTTTCGGATTAACTAACAAAACCAAAATGAATGAGTTTGTTAAGTTGATGCAGGAAGAGTTTGAGATGAGTATGGTAGGAGAATTAAATTTCTTTCGTGGATTACAAGTTAAGCAAATGAATGATGGGATATTTATATCTCAATGAAAATATGCAAAAAATCTTGTAAAGAAATTTGGGCTTGAGAATGCAAAACCAATGAAAACTCCTATTAGTACTAATCTAAAACTTTCAAAAGATAATGCAGGAAAAGATGTTGATGCAAGCTTATAAAGAAGAATTATTGGCAGCCTACTTTATCTCACAACAAGTAGACCAAATTTAAGCTTTAGTGTAGGACTTTGTGCAAGGTTCCAAGCAAAACCCAAAGAAACACATCTTGCAGCAGCAAAGAGAATCATCAGGTATGTTAATGGAACATGTGATTATGGGATATGGTTTTTTAAATATACAAATGATTATCTTGCAGGGTTCAGTGATGCAGATTGGGCAGAAAATGCAGATGACAGAAAAGTACTTCAGGAGGTTGTTTTTATCTTGGTACTAACTTGGTTTCATGGTACAGCAAGAAGCAAAATTCAATTTCTTTATCTACAGCTGAAGCTGAATACATAGCAGCAGGGAGTTGTTGTATGCAACTATTATGGATGAAGCAAATGTTGAATGATTATGGTATTGAACAAAAGCCTATAACTGTGTTTTGTGATAATATTAGTGCTATAAATATTTCCAAAAATCCTGTTCAGCATTATAGAATAAAACACATTGATATTAGATACCATTTTATAAGGGAACTAATTGAATCTAAGGTGATACACATTAAGCATATCTCCACTGATAAACAATTAGCTGACTTGTTCACTAAGGCATTGGACACAAAAAGGTTTGAAAATCTAAGAAAAGCCTTAGGTATTTGTCAGTTATATGAATGAACACAGTACACTGTTATGTTATTCATATCTATAGTATCATAAGTCTCCTTCTAAATTAGCATGTTTGAGCTGTGATATAAAAAATTGTGTGAATAATTAAATACCTGTTTAAAAATGAAAAATACAGAGAGGGCTACCAGTATATGATGTGTGAAAGCCATTCATTGAGAGTAACTTTATTGTACCTAGGAAATATGGTGAGGTCACCCACTCAAATGGAAAAGGGCCACCTCTATACATGTGTGAAAGCTACTGTATTACTTAGCAAATTTACATTGAGACCAACTTTTATGTATGTAAGAAGCATGCTTAAGTTTTGCACTCAATAGATTCAAAATAAGCTCTAATGTGTGAATCTCTCAGCTCTAAGGAGTATGCTTTCTTAGAATGAGATATATGATAATTCGGATATTATTGTTATGATATTATTAACTGTGTTCTGTTACGTTTGTCATAACAATGATCTATGTGCTTATTCTAAATTTAAATCACTTGTGTGTCCATGTGTCAAATATTGCCATGTCAGCATCATTGAATTAAGGGGGAAAAGTCTCAATGGCGGGAATCCTTATTCCATTAGTATTCCTTATTTGAATATAATTCAAATTTGAATTGCTATGTTTTGAAAGGAGTTATTAAACAGTTTTTCTTTGGAAAGGAAAGTCATTAATTTTTTTTTTTGAAAATCAGAAAATTCTTTAAAAAAATCGGCCTAGCATATAACAAATAGTTTCTGGGCTTCTCCTATTCATATAATCCCTTATCCATAGTTGCTTCCCTGTCCTGCGTCATGCTCTCTGTTTCTGTTTCTGTTCTGCAAAAACTTATACAGTTTAAACCCTAGCTATGGCAACCTCAAACTCGACTACCAATGCTTCTTCTTCAAGCGACTCTAGTCATAACAATAGTGACAACAGTCAGTCATCTCCTACATAACACAAACAGGCAACGAGTGCAGTCGATCCAGCCATCAACGAGGATGAACAAGTGCCAGTGAAGAAGATTAAGGAGAAAGTCAAGTCGAAATACAACAAATTTCTCACTGCTGTAGTCAAACAAAAGTTTGATAAGATCACTTTACAGAGGAAACTACAGTTAGAAAGACCTATGAAACTCTCGGACTTCAACTCATATGGTGTTAGTAAGATGATTGAGTCCAATTACTGGACTCGAACGGTATCAAATTTTCTTCCTCCTGTAAAAACTTTGATTCAGGAATTCTATGCTAATATTTCAAATACCATTGATGATCCTAAGAGTTTTCATTACTATAAAGTTTACTATCGAGGGAAATTTGTGAAATTCTCTCCTAATGTGATAAACACTTTTCTGGACATACCAATAGAGAGCATACATTTTGTTGATGAAGAGTATAACATGGCTGACATAGTTAAGGAAGTCATTGGTCGAACATAGAGATGGCAATTTTCCCCGGTTGGGCCGGATACCCAGATTTTACCCGCACGGCCCGGCCGGGGAAAAGCCCAGATTTTCGGGGATCAGGCCCTGGTGCGGGGCTGCTAAGTGCAGCCAGGCTAGGGTGCAATGCAGGGAGCAGATTGCTGAGGAAACCCGGTCCCCGGCTCGCGCTCGCACTCGCACAGCCCAATTATTTTTTTAATTTTGTAATACAAAACGTGTATTAGGAGGCTTGAACCCGTGACCTTCAATTTGAATTTTTGGTGGTTGACCACCAGGCTACTCACCTTTTTACGCTATTTTGTATACACAACTTTATAATATCAATTTCCTTTTATATATTTAATTAAAAATAGTAAATTGAGGTAGCTAGGATTTGAACCTTGGCCACCGGAAACCATTCCACCCCCCTCACCAGCTGTGCTAGCCGCATCCCTTGTTCAAGTTACGCAGCATTGTGCTATTTTACTATATCCTAAGTATAGAAAAATAAAAAAAAAAAAGCGGGGATAATCCGAGTTTTTTTCCGGTTGCGGGTGCATCATCTCAGCACCCGCAAATCCCCGCACCCGAAAAAACCCGAAAAAATCCGGAGATTTTGCGGGGACCGGGGATGAATTCTTTTATCCGGTGCGGGTACGAAAACGCAAAACCCGCACCCGCACCCGGATTTTGCCATCCCTAGTCGAACAGATATCGAATGGAAACCAAGAGATGGTCTTGACCAGAAATATCTTAGGAAGAAATACCAAGTGTTACACAAGATAGCCCAGTTTAATTGGCTTCATTCTTCCCATCAAAATCATATTCGGGAAGATAGAATGAAGCTTCTATTTTGTTTAGGAACTAATAGACCAGTAAACTTTGGACTGTTAGCATATAGAACAATCGTTCAAATTGGTTCCTATCACTTGGATTACTACTTGCTTGTGTTCTCCTGTTTGATACAAGGTATACTTGCTCAGAACAACATTCTTGTGAGCTCTAGTGAACAAATTGAAGTTCTATCTAAGTCCATTACGAAGGGATTCCTTCAAAGATCGCATGATCAAACTGATTTGCCTGCATCTGAACCTAAACCCATGAGAGTCAGGAAAAATCAATTGAAATTTGTTGAAGAGAAACTTGAATTGATCAATTCTGCTTTGACAGATATTTTGCAGGATTTAAAAGATATCAAACGTAAGCAATCTGTGTTGGAAGCTCAGTTTCAAGGACAGCCTCAGTCCACAGCACTACACTCCATGACACTTAAACCTGAACCTGCACCTCTGATTCTAGAAACACCAGCTGATGATATACCAGAAGTCACAGAACCACAACCTAAGGAAGATGCTCCAACTCCATCAAGTCTTGCTGCACAACTTGCTGCACAACTTGCTGTTAAGAAAGACAGAACAACAGCACAAAAGCCAAAAGAAAAGTCACACGAGGCTTCTGTCAAGGGACATAATAGGAAGGAAAACAGAAACATAAAGTAGTAAAGAAATCATCTGATCAGAAGAAGCAAAAATCAATCAAGTCAGCCCCTATTTTGCAAGATGAGTATGATACGGATGAACCAACAAAAATAGATTCTGCAATGAAACAGACCTCACCACTTGCTGAGAAAGAATCCCTGCATATTCCTGTCCCTGAAGCAGCTGAAGAGGAGTCTCATCCACCACCACCCCCTATTCCAGCACCTGAGTCACCAGTTCCATCTTCCCAACCCTTGCTTCAACCACTGTAACAAGTGTAGAAAGAATCGAGAGGGAGATAGGCAGAGTAGTTGCTGAAGTTACTGCCACTTCCTCAGATACAACTGAAGCTCCTCCAGCACCAACTCCTTCAACACCCACAGCATCAGTTGCAGCTCAACCAGAACAACTTCCCTCTGACCAGCCAATCTCTGCTCCTAAGCGCAGGGTTAAACATATGGCTCGCAAATCTGTCAAATGCCCTGGTACCTCTTCCTCACCACCTGTTAGAAAGTCTCCCAGACTTAGTTAGATTTTGGCCACTTGTGCTGAAATCAAAGGGGAGAAGATCACATCAAGGGGGAGAACTTATTCCATCAAGGGGGAGAACTTGGCTGGCCTTTTATTTTCGAATTCTATTACTGAACTTTCTTTTGCTTGCAGAACTACTTTTATTCTGCTCTGAACTACTTTTATTTTGCTGTCATATTTTTATCTTTTTCTCTCTGCTTACTAATTTTGTTTTTGTGTTACTTGTTTCTCAAAAGGAATAAGTAAAAAGTGAAGGGGAGAATGAACTATCGTTCATGTGTTCTGTGCACTTGAAATGTTTGCTGATTTGCTAATTGGATGAATGTTGTGGATGAATCTGATTGCAGTAGTTTTTTGACAAATATCTTTATTTGTTCTGCAGCCGAGCTTGGTTGTACTCATGAAAATATACTTTAGTACTTCGATCTGATACATGTCTCGTGACAGTATGCTGTTATGTGATTCACAACAGCTTCTTGATTACTTCTTTGCATGAGATATTTGTCTGTCTTATGGTTCATGATAACTTTCAGTGATATCTAACTTATCATATATTAATCTAAGAAACAATTAAGTGCTTTCATCACAAGTTTCCAAAAAGGGAGAAATTGTTGGTGTTAACATAAACATGTGACATGCACATGTTCAAATTTTTGGTTAACTTGTGATAAAAGTAAGAAAAGTTTTCTATTCCTATTTTACTGTTTCTAGATAATTATTATGGGAAGTATTTTGATATTTCTCTAGATCAGGATAATATTTCTTGTATCCTAATCAAAATAGGAGGATAATTAAATGTGTCCTTATTACTTTAGGAGATTAACTATAAACATTTCCTATTTTATCCTAATCCCATTGTGATCTTGATTGAGATCCTTAACGGTCTTTTAGGAAGATTGCGATCAAGATCTCTCAATTTATATTGATGTATGAAAATGTCGGTAGATGTAGAGATATAGAGAGAGTGTCTTTACTCATGAGAGGTTGTTGTTGTTGATCACGGCATTCCATGACTTCATAGAAGAAAGTTTTGACGCAAGGGAATGTCTTTATTATTTTGAATTATTGAGTCTACGTTTTATGTATGAAAGTAAAAATCGTTCATGATTTGTTGATTAAGTCTGAGTGAGTTAGTAGACACTTAAGATAACTTGAGGGTTGAGTGTTTATATAATTTTGTGTCAAACATCGGGTGTTATGTATAACTTAACAGAGTTCTGTTAAGTTATCTGTGATAGAGAGTGAGCAGTGTCACTAGTGTTTAGAATCTTTGTGAAGATTTTGTTTGTCAAATATTAGGTCTATGTGTGAGAATGAGTCAACACTGTAAAAGGTCCTAAGGATTGAACAAATAAGAACATAGTGAATTACAGCTCTATAACTGTCCGTGGACGTAAATTTTTATAACCGAACCACGTAAAAATCCTCATGTATCAATTTACATTACAGTTGACTGTGTTGTTATTTATAACTACATACCTCCAGAACTTTCATAATATATTCTAAATATTTATTTTTATATATACGTTTATTTAATTATATTTAAATTAGATTTTGCCACCCATCAAATAATTAATTAAATTTTTTATTACTCATATAAAATATTTAATTAAAATTTTTTAATAGTTAATTATTTAATAAAAACCCATTTTGGAGGCCTATTTGTCATTCTAGACTAGCATCTTCTGCCTTCGTTATAATCAGGCTAGATACCATGAAGCCTCAATTTAAGGTCTGGTCTGCATCTGGATTAAGCCGCCGAAAGTGGTGCTCAGATTTGAGGACAACGAGGATTCAAATAATCGAATTCTGATCTTGATTGTTTAATAAATGGGGTTTTTTATGGCAATGTCAAATGTTTTTTTTTTTCATATCGATAATAAAATAGTCTAATAATAAACAAATGATATGAATTTGGATATTACTCATGATTAAATGAGAAAGTCGTATTATATTTGGATAGAGTAATACTAGATATACAACCAAAATATACAACATAATTTATACAGATGATATGACACAAATTCACTGGATGGGTAAAAATGAAAAATAAATTTACTAATTTTTAATAAATATAATGAGACCACTCATCTAGTGAATTTATACCATATTATATTTTATGAATTAGGTTATACAATTTGATTATATACCTAGCATTATTGATTTAGATATTCTTTTAAATTTCATGAAAATTGTTATATAATATCTACATTATTAATTATTCTCATTATTAGAGAATATCTTAAATATTGTTGCATAATATCTCCTACCATCTTTCAGAGGTACACCAACAATTTTATATATCCATCATGATATAGGATTCTTCTTCAATTAATCTTATTTTTATTAGAGAGAAAAGTTAAGAGTTACAATTAATGATTATTTTGAGAAAAAAAAAAAGGAATCAAGTAAATATAAATTTCTTACGAACTAAAATAATTAGAATAATGCATATAATATGAATTTTTTTTTCAAAATATATTAATAAAAGGAGGTGTGCTACATCAATTCCCTAATAATGCATCCACTAATTAATTTAAAAATAAACTTGAAAACTATATATCATCTAGAACCTCAAAAACTTACTAATTAAATTATTATCATGTATAATGGTTCTCCGACCCTTAAAAATTTCTTATGTTGTTAATTTTTAGACATCGTAGAGAAATGCAAATGCTTTATTCTTTACTATTTTTTTAATAATAAATAAAAAGAATTTATTTTTTTAAATAAAGGTGTATAAACATATTTATTGTGTGTATACGTCTCAAAAACACTTTGTGAAAACTGATGGGTGGTCAGTAGTTGCCTGGTTAACAATTAGCTTGGGAGTGAGTATTTGATCTAATGAGTTAAATCTTAAAATAAATGATAATATTTACCTTTCATAAAATTAGACTAATTTACAAAAATAATTATTGTAAAAGTAATAAGGTGATTAAAGTTAAAATTATAAAATCCTAAAACAATAAATAATAAATATAAATACATAAAATCTTAAAACAACTTTTTTATAAATTACCAAAACTGCTGCCTAACAAAATACAGCATACATTATAATCAAATGATGACTTTGGTGACCATAATGTAGATTCCACTGCCAACCCAACTTTGAATCTGCAAACATGATAAAAATGTTGAAATAATAATAATAGTTTTATCCGGAAGATAAAATCATTCATTTAAGACCCATACGCTAGAAAGTCATTTTGCAATAATTTAAGCATGAAAAATAAAAAAAAAAATCTATTAATAGCACTAATTAGATTATGAATCTAAAATAATAATTAAAATAATTAAAAAAACTTGATAATTTGATACATCTTTTCTGACGGTAAAACTTTTAAGCAATAAATTTGATACCTAAAATGATTTATCTGATTTTTTAATTTTCAAAAAGTAATTATGACACCTAAATTTTTTACTCATATTATTATTTATTAAAAGGCTTGTAGAGTTTTATGTTTCATTTTATTTATTTGTTTACTTTTGCTTGCAACCAACATCCCCGTAAGATTGAGGAAATATAGGTTTATCACATTTGCACGACCTCTTACGAGTGGACAAGAAATAATTATCTGTGAAAGACATGGCTAATAGAGGATTCATGTTTTGTCAGCATAGATATGGATGAACAATAAACACCTTAAAATTGAATTAACTAAAACTAAAAGCATATAAAGTGATAATAATGACGTGACATGGAGCAAAATGAAAGATTAATATGAGTTGTTAATACAATAAATGCTGATGAGTCATATCATATTGAATTAGTGGCGTCACAACAACTTTATATATAAACTTTATAAGTATAGCATTACTCATAAAGTAAATCCAGTTGAGAAAGATAAATCTTATTATTGACTTTAAAAAGATTGGAGTGAATCAAAGATCGTAAATCCCTTTACTTGTTTACATAACTTGATGAACTCACCTATTCTAATTATTTTTATAAGAATTTGCCTCCCTTGGTATTATAGTAATGAAATTTTTAATGGAAAAAAATTAGGTGTGTAAAGCAAAAATTTAGGTGCAAGTAACCTCACCTATATATGCGATGCGAGTGGTGTTTGGGGTGCAAAAATAAATGACATAAACTCTTAAAGCATTTTAAATTACCAAACCAAAATAGCTAACGAACATGCGGTGGCATGCTTATATTTAGTAATTCTATATGCCAACATGAGAAAAATGTTAATTAAATCATTTATTGAGAAATCACTTGTGTTATTTAAGGAAAGGAAATAAGAAAAATTCTTGCCCTACTACGTAAGGCTGAGAATAGGTTTCTCACATTTGCGTAATAATCATGTTTTACATATTGAATAAACAACTAATGGACTTCTCTCTTAATGATTTACACAATTAAAAAAAAGTTTGAATCTTTTGAATTAAAATTTAATGGAAGATAATTTTAACGTTGTTTCTTTTCTTTGATGTGACATAGGATAAAATTTTCTTTTCTGAGGACTAAAATTTTTTCAGTAATGATTAATTTAGGGGAAATGACAACCTACGCTATGAGGTATGAACCACCTATGATCTATAAATAACATTGAATCTCCTAACAGTTTCCATTGATTAAACGAGAGGAACTATGACTTTTAAGTATTGACATTGCAGAATGATATATTGACACATTTATCCTTATCATGGTACTTAAGAAACTTTAGATTAACAAAAATAATATGAGAATTAAAGTCAAATAAAAGATTACCACAGCAATTTTATAATTGTTTTATCTATTGATGAAACAAAATAATTGATATAATTTAAATAAGAAATAAAATATTAAAATAATTTGAAAAACAAATAAAATTTGGTAATAATAAATATTAATCAAACATGTATAATTTAGCCCCAATTTTACGATCTTAGGACATGTTTAGTGTACGATATTGTATAATTTAGTGTAGCATTGTACTGTAATAAATTGCATTGTATAGTATTAAAAATAGTTTTTGTTCAACTTACATTGTGTTTGATGTATTTATATATTGTATTAATTTACAATAAAAATAAATAATTTTTTTAAATTATGCAAAACATAAAAGAATTTTATTTTATAAAATTAATTATTTATTAATTTTTCAAAATATGTTGCTGGAGGGTTGCAAGACTGCTACTAGCAGCCGGAAATTTTCTCTTTGCGTGTAACGACGACTCCACTTTTAGAACGTTTGTCACGAGATCATCCTTGTAGTAATGTGATTTTCACTGTCTCAAAACAGCTTCTTTAGCCAAAAAAACGATGAAAAGCTCAACCACAACCTCTATTTACCTTGTTGCTGATACATGACGGCTTAGATTACAAGACTACCACCAACTTGGCGTAGATTAGTTCATTTCAATCATTTTGATACCTATTGCACAACCAAAATCTCTTCCTCAATTATTGCCATTGATGGCGTTGGTTGTTTTCAGTAACTCCAGTTGCAGGTATTAATTTTTTTTTTCAAATTTTATTACACATATAATTAAATAATTTTTATAATATTCAAAATAATAATAATTCTTTATTAATTAAGGCTGTGTTCGTCTTTGTTTCACAAACTCCGTTTTGCATTTTCTGTGTACTACAAGTTGTGCAAATCTTGTTATTTTTTGTTTCTGTAAAATGTTTTCACAAAACATTTTTTTTACATTTTTGCCCTTCAAATTTGCCTAGCACCTCGTCCTTCTCTCTCTGTTTTCATCTTTCTCTCCAAGTTCAGAACGCCTTCCTCCATTCCAATTACTGTACACTCAGATCAAACTCAGCATTCCACTTTCAAAAACCCCCCGAAACCAAACTCAAACTCAGCATTCCACCGAAAAAACCAAACTCAACCCAACGAAAAAAACCACTCAGAATTCGACTTTCAAAAACGCCCCGAAACAGAACTCAACACACAATGACGACACAACAAAAAATTACGCAATTCCAAGCAAAAACCCAGAATTCCACAAACGGATCCAAAGCCAAAAATTCAAGAATTCAAACCAAACCCACTTAATATATCAAATTTCAAGTCAAAGACACATCAAATTCATGTGTTACAAGACTTCCTATGAAGCTCTTATAACCAAATATTTCAACATTACAAGGAATCAAACATTCAAAAACCTCAGTTGGCATCTGGGTTCTTTTGCTTTGCAAGCAAATTTTGTAGAAAAAAACATAAAAGAAGAAGAACCTACAATAGCGTATGGCTGCTTCGTTCTTGTTTCTACAGATTCTGCATAGCTTCAAAAGTTTCCGTTGGGCAAATTGGAGAAGAAAGGCGAGCGAGGTGGTGGAGCAAACAAAGTCACTAACAAGAACTCTTTCTTCTCTCTCTGATTGTTTTCTTCGACAGTCAACAAAGTCACATTTTAGATAGACCTTCTTTCTTTTGTTCTACTAGTGTGCCACATGTTTTGGGTTTTGACAGATTGCCCATTTCGGGTGAAATGATTTTAGTGGCTAATTTCCCTTACCTTCCCTAAGGTTGAGAAAAATATACATTATTGTGAAGTTTTCAGTAGTGGCTCGCAAACCCATCAAATTGTAGAACATGTACTGTAGGTATATCTCCAAGTAAAGTAAGCAAGGGTTCATAAAGTGAAGACAACAGCATTAAAATTTGGGAAAATTGAAAAAATGGACAAATTTAGGGGGCTTATTTGAAAAATGGACATGTTCTGAAATATTTTCATCCCATAGACACTTTTGTGTTTAAAAGACAAAAACACCCCTGTCCTGAAATAAATTCCCGAAACCTTTGTTATTTCATATCCTTCGGACAAATTTGAAGAAAGACAGTAAAGTAAAACAAAGAAGAACGGAAACCAGTAACAGCTCGAATTATATACCTAAAAAATGGGTTATGTATATGAACTAAGGGTAGAGATAGCGCCGTCTGTGTGAAAAAATGCTGGAAATTGGCTGTCGGTGTGCAAAAATGGGTTTTCGCAGTCGAAGGTCGAAGAAGACGACTGTGTTCGAGTGTCTTCGAGTGTCGTCGAGTGTAGTCGAGTGTCGAGAAGTTCTGTCGGGACCGAATCTCGACAAGTCCGATGGTTGTTTCGAGTGTCTCGACATTGCGTCAATTCTAGGTTCGAGTGTCGCGAGTTCGAGTTCCGTCGAGGGTCTTATGGATTGTCGAGAGTTCGTGTGTCGCGTGTCGAGAGTCGAGTGTCGGACGAAGGGAACATACCTGTAGATGTCTCGAACCATGCATGTCGAGTGTTTCGAGAGTCGTGACACTATTTTGTCGAGCTATCGAGGACGTGCGTCGAGTGTCGAGTGAATATGTCGAGCGTTTTGGCAGAACACTTATTTTTTGGACTTTTGCAAGCAATTTCGTAATTATTTTTTGTCCACGGAACTTATATGATATGATATGTCTCAATCATGCAGGAAATAGAAAGTTTACACATACTCATTGTATACAATGGTTGTTGGACCAGAAAACACGAGAAACATGTATGTACTATCACAAAGACCCCCCCCAAAGGTTTTGACTTAATTTCATTCGGAAACACTGTTTGTTACATTTCATCATACGGTACCCCTAACTTTCTTGCCAGATATTGTTGTGAATGTTGTGTGGTAGGTGTTCACATACTTCCGAACATCATCCTCCTTTGAGAGGCTAAAAAGCTTCCTAATCTAGGATGCCTTCTTTGGACCGCTCATCCTTGGGTTTCCACTGTCTGTCAACCCAGGTAGATCGTTCTCATCCTTCTTAACTATAACCAAGTTCAATACAGACAGATCTTGATTAACAATGCATCCACGAATAGATTTCCTCGTTCGCTCTCCATTGCGCCTTCCATAACCTCTGAAGTAAGGGGAGATTGTTAGCCCTAAGGCTACATGATAATTTTGATGATAACAATATACATTGATTCATTGAGATTATATTTATGCGCAAGAATAAGATTATTGAAATAATTGCAAAATCAAGATGGGGCTTATTAAAATGAAGTGTTGAAGCCAAAGGAAAATACTACATGTTAAAGGCACAAAAGTAGTGTTGAAGCCAAAGGAGAATACTACATGTTAAAGGCACAAAAGTTTAAGAACAAGGTTTGATTCAAGGAATGCGTCACATGAGCAATGTTCAATCAATTGGTCATATATTTTTCTACAGATGTCCAAATGAAGTGATTCTTCACCCTTTGGAAAGTTGACTTAATTTATAACATTTCATACGTTTTAAAGAAATTCAAATTTCAAGTGTAAGGTTGTCCAAATTATTATGCAATTTGAAAGACAAACGGAAGCAACTGACATGAGCACCGAATACTCTTTCGGACATATCTTGAGATAGAAATATAAAAATGACTTGATTATTATGGCATTGAAAAAAGGACTTAATGGGGCACATTTTATATGTTTAGAAGAAATTCAAATTTCAAATGGGAGGCCGACATAATTGACATGCAATTTGGTGGACTGACACAGAGAAGAAAAATCAACTCATATGAGTACCGAATGATGTGTTATCCATATCTTGAGCTAGAGATATCCAAATGACTTGATTCTTGTGGCATTGGAAAGATGATTCAATGGATCACATTTCATATTCTTTGAAGAAATTCAAATTTGAAACGGAAAGCCGACATAATACACATGCAAGTCGGTGGACTGACATATGGAAGAAAAATCAATTCACATGAGCGCCGAATGGTGTTTTGGCCATATCTTGAGCTACAAATATCCAAATGACTTGGTTCTTGCAGATTTTCAAATTTCAAACAGAACATTGAAAAAAGTGGCAGACAAGATTACGTATTTTATGGTGGGCAGAAAATTTGGAGTTGGTGTCTTCACTTGATTAAGTTCAATCAAATTGCCTATAAAAGGAGCCCTTCTCCCATGCATTCAAACAGAGCAAGAGAGGCATCTATCAAGCAAAAAACAAGAGAAATATCAAGTCTACAGAACTTTTATATTCTTTATCTACTCTTTGAATAGAGTTGTACTTTTGTGGCTGCTGTTTTTTTCTTCGTTCCTGTATTGTGGTGAGAGTGAAATCTCCTTGTAAAGGATAAAAGTTATCCTTGAGAGAACTCTTGGTGTGGTGTTATGAAGAGTTGAAGAAAGTTACCTCGGTGAGGTTGTTCATCAAGAAGAACTCTTGGTGTAGTGTTGTCAAGAGTTGAAGAAAAAGTCTTGGTGTTGTTGATCATCAAGCAAGTTGTAAAGATTTTTACAACTCAGTGGACAGCCTAGCTTGGAGCTAGGAGCCCGTGGACGTAGGCAAGGTTTGCCGAACCACGTAAATTAAGTTTGCACTCTCTCTATCGCTATCTCTTTATATTTACTTGCACTTGTGATTGTTCGTTATTGTTATTCTCTTTGCATCTTTCATAACTTCTAATTTCATATTCTTCACCTTTATTCCTAAAGAAAGAGTAAACTAATAAAGAAAGAGTAAACTAATTTTGGTTATTCAAGAAAAGTTTTACAAATCCATTTTGATAAATAAAAACCCAAATCACCCCCCCTCTTGGGTTGCCATACCTGGGTCAACAGGTTCCTCTTTGAAGCAAAAGATGAACACGACCAGGAGTCAGAACTCCCAGTTCCATTGGGAATCCTTGCTTGTCGCAGCCTCCCATGATCTTAAAAACATATCCTTGAATTGTAGACCCCAGAGCATCTGTACTAAATTCTTGGGAGCTCCTCCTATCTAAAAAGACTCGGGCTTCTGATCGTCATCGATCTCAAGCTTGTTGTGGCAACCAGTGGTTGGGTTTGCTATGTTAAACTTCATTTTGCATCAACTCAACTCAACTGAACTCTTGCTATCGGCGTGCGTAGTGCAGGGGAGGCAGCGAAGAGCACTTGGGTTCTATGAGCAGCTCCCGTGAGACTGGTCAGCAGAACTAATTAGATGGGTTTACTTTTTTTCCCTTATTCATTACATTTATTTTCATACAATTAACGGCAAAACTGACGAAAGGGGTTTCGATGATTAATTTCAAAAAAGTAAGGGGTATCGTATAATGGAAAATGGTAAACAGTGTTTATGAATGAAATTAAGCTAAAGCCCAGGGGAGGTATGTGTGATTAGCCCATTAAATAATGTCACTATAGAATATTGTGTATTTACAAGTTTTCGTACAACTATACATCGTAACCATGTGCTACTATAAAAAACATGTACTATATAATAATGTGTTAGTGTCCAAAAACAAAAAAAAAAAACAATTTTGTTTAACTAAACATAATATATACAAAAAAAATAGGTGATCTCATGGTCCCAACGTGCTCGGCTGCTACTTGACCTTCGCTGAATCAACGTCGTCATGGGCAATAGTGGTCATAACATCTCCTGACACATCATCAGCAGTCGCGGTAGTGCCTGCAACATCGGCAGCTGCAACATCAACAGGCACTACCGGTTGAGGCAACAGCGCCTGAGGCACAAGATATCTAGGCAAGAGCGCCGTGATGTCGTAGGGTACCAGGATGGGCGGGGCCGCCTCTTGTGGGTTATCGCGGCTAAGCCAAAGATGTAATGCCATTCTCTCCCGGCATTCGTCGTCCTGGAATGCCTTAATCTCGGTCAGTGGAACGCCCCCCGCTAGGAACTCGATGTACTTCAAACAGTACACGCCGCATGCCCCTCCCCCAGGCTCCTGCTGTGGCACCTGCTCCACGTCCTCGATTCGCATAATGTCAAATGGGGTTGTGGGATAGTCAGGAATACCGTAAACCTCCATTGACACCATACGGGGTAGTAGCTCAGCGAGGCACCGGACTGTCTGCATGACTATATCCGTAGAAGTATGCCCAATAGATGAGTCGTATATGGAAATCTGACGGCGATTCAAATGCACCTCAGCTGCCACCCAATGATCATCGGTGAGGTGAACTGGGAGATAGAGCTGAAAACGAATTGACAACATGGAAATGGAAATGAATCACAACATTTTAAATAAGATGGCACATGCTAACTCAGTGAATATAAATGTTCTCACCCTGTCAACGTCGACCCATGGTGTTCCAGCGAGGGGCACCTATCCCAGGACATACTGGACCATGTCCTCTTCATTTGCCCAGGTAATGTCGTCCAATCTTTCCGAGTATAGCGCCCACAACGACTTCAATTTCAATTGCAAGTTCATGAGTTCAGTTAGCGCATTGAAGGAATCATAAATTACAAGTGACAAATTGTTAATGTAAGATGTCCAAGATTTACGTACCCAAAAAGTGGTGTCGAGGAAAGCAGACCTTTGTACACCAGGTCTGGTCATGGTGCGAGCTCTGCACCGTAGAACCCACAAGTAGCTGTCTATGTGCTGAAAACAACAATTGCTATCAATAAGGAATCCAATTGTATATAGCAATATTCGACAGCCATAGATGATATGAAAGTACCTCAGCTTCAAGCCATTCTGATGGGCTGATCAGCGTCGTGAAGAACTTACGATCTGCGCTTAAGACTGCCAACTCAGCGCGATCTGTTCTGGAGTCGTCCGCCAGCCACGCGTGGAATCCCTTCATGTCAACTTCTGCTATCGGGGCACGTGGGTCGAAAAGTGGAACCGGAGGGCACAAAATGAGACCAGTTCCTACATCTGCTGATGGCCACTGAGATCGATTGTCTTCCGACTGAGCAATAGGCGCCTCGGATTGTAAAGGGGCCTCTGACTGTGGCTGCTGCTGGTCTGCGGCTTCCTCCGAGGGCTGTGGCTGCTGCTGGTCTGCGGCTTCCTCTGAGGGCTGTGGCTGCTGCTGGTCTGCGGCTTCCTCCTACTGCTGAACCCTCAGCCTTTTCCTACCTGGTGGACTGACAAAGGGGCTCCGCTTATGCTTTGCTGGTAGGAGGCGGCGACCCCGGCATGAAACCAAGGCTGCCGGAGGAGCATCGGCTGCAGGAACATTACGGTTAACGGAATCAGGATTCGCGGGCGGCGGACCATCACCGTCATCACCCGGACCTCCGTCGGAATCAGCATCTGAATCCTGAAATCAGACAAACATAACCATCAGCTTAAGCGTGTGTGGAACTGGTCAAAATTCGGTATGTAAATATTGGAAAGTACCGTGTCATCATTTCCGAAGTTCGAACCGAGGTCCAGAACGGCCTCGCGGAGACGAGCTATCTCCTCACGCATTTCCCTGTTCTCCGCCCATAACAGAGCAAGTTCACGCAAAACTGTGCGCTGGAAGTCGTCATGGACCGGCGGCACCTGCATGAGAATTGTAACAAGGGTCTTCATTAACCAACAGAGCAGCAAATGTATACGTACAAGAATATTAATGCCGACTGGCATTTCTTACCTGCCGACCCGACGCCGTCGTCGATGCTCTGGAGCTCCGGAACTATGGAACGGCTCTGGTAGTGGACTTAAAGGCTCCAGCGGTGGACTGCCAGGCCCTACATCCATGTCAGGACTGTCCGTGTCTGTTGCTACAACCACATCCGGGTCAACAGGGGAACTGATGCCAGCAGGAGGTGAAGCGGATGAGAGCTCAGGAGGTGGAGCTGACGATCCCTCCGGAGGTGGAGCTGGCGGTCCCTCCGGAGGTGGTGCTGGCGGACCCTCCGGAGGTGGTGCTGATGGACCCTCCGGAGGTGGAGCTGCTGGTCCCGGTCCCTCAGGGGGTGGTCCTGCTGGACCCTCTAGATGTGGAGCTGCTGGACCCTCCGGAGGTGGAGCTGCTGGACCCTCCGGAGGTGGAGCTACTAGTCCCTCCGAAGTTGGAGCTGCTGGTCCCTCCGGAGGTGGAGCTACAGCCGTCTCAGCAGGAAGTGGCTCAATGCTCTCCGCCGCCAGTAAAGGAGCATCCACAGCTTTTGCCCAAGCCACATGTGCACCTCTACGGATGCCAACTACTTCATTAAGCCGTGCATACCACTCCGTCTGCTGCTCCACAACGGACGGCTCTAAAACGACAAGCGGCCTAGCCTGCGTCAACATATAATCAGATCACGCGAAACAGTTATCAGTTTTTGGTTGAACAAAAAACAAGACAATTCGATGTAACACAGGATTCGTACTAACCCGCCTCCTAACCCTCAGTATATCAGTGTAGGCAGCGTTCTGGGACGGGGTCTTAATTGTCTCCCACTTCAACAACCGTGGTATCCTCGCCGCGCAATCCTGTGGCACTATACCAAAATGTGTGCCAAAGTAAGGCACGGCCTCGTACAACCAAACCTTAATTACATCAAACAGGTTAGTTAGTGACATGGACTAAAATTACATCAAACAGAAATCAACACGGTCACACTCATGGATAGCAGAACGTACCTGAAAGGCGTACGGGCACCCCTCCAAGTTATATCGCTCCACCTGCCTCGTCTTCGCTTGGGCTCGCCTCTTGTAATTTTCTAACCTCCCAACCAAAGCCCTCTTCATCGAGCCCAATGTCTTTTCGTAGGACAATGAACCCCATGGATACGTATTAAATTCATCCAGTTTGTCCACAAAATTCAACCATGTCCTGGACACGTGTCGGCGTCTATCCCGGGCCATGAAGAAACACTCAAGCACGTAGTACACGCCTAGCTTCACGACATCCTCGTCTGGCATACGAGACACATTCAATTTCTTAAGATTTTCATACAAAGTGTTGAGATCCAAGTCCATGCCATCGAAGTATGTATCCAACAATCGGCACGGATGCAACATCGTCGGTATTGGTGGCACTGTGGAAGCAAATCGTAAGCCAGTTATCAAACCGAACTCGTGCGCAGAAAAATGAATGAGTCGTCCTGGAAATAAGGAAAAAAAATTACATAAGATGACAACAAGGATGTCAGTTAAATAACTAAAAATATCATACGTGTAAAACTATGACTTTGTAACAACATTGTACATGAAAACCATTTTTTTACCTTCAACAAGGAACCACATCTCCCGGTCGTACCTCACGGTGTTAACCTCCCACTGAAGCATGTGGTGCACCAACTGAGACGGAAAGGAGAGCCGACGGATGTCTAGGAGAAATCCGAAACTTGTTGCACGAAACATCTCCTTCTGCCTCGCACTGAAGCTCGCCCGGATCCATTGTATACAGTCCCAACCTGCCATGTTTGTGACCACGGCCTGGTAGTGTTCCGTATTCGGTGTCTTAAGCGTGAAGGACAGTCCAAATTCACCAGCCATTTGCTTCAAATTGTCAAAAAGAAGTCCATTATTCAATATGAAACAAAAAGGCAAAAAAAACAGCCAAAAAAAGCCAGAAGCATGCAATCTGCCTAAACGCTCGATAAAACTCGACTAAACACGACACAACACGACAACACTCGACATAACACGACGACACTCGACATGTCTCGGCAACGCACGACAATGCTCGACATATCTCGACAACACTCGACAAAACTCGTTTGACGAGTGTCGAGTGTCACGACCACAACAAAACTCGTTTGTAAATTTCCGGCAACGACAGCCGAAACCAACCACATACAATACATTTTCAAATCACATATATAAACATAAACGGCCTAAACATTATTAAACAGCCCTAAATCCATTGAACTAGTGAAAACAACATGCACGGCCGGTAAATAAACGTCGTACCTGAATGCCGATCGGTGCTGCGGTCGCCGGGAGTTGAGATGATTGTCGCTGCGCGTCTGTTTGCGTCCCAACCGTTGTCTGTGCGTTACTGTGAGTTTGGAGAGTTGAAACGGTTTGTAGGAGTAAATGGCAGTGAAGCGGGAAGTGACGGTAGAGAGAACTTTAAACCCCAAAGTTTGAGCTCCCACGTGTCAGTCATCGCGAGTCGCGGGTCGAGGGTCGAGACGAGGCAAATTACGTTATAGACCCTAAGGACGTCAAGACTCGAGGTTCGAGTGTTCGTGTGCCATGAGCTCGAGCGTCGAGTGGTCGTGTGACATGTTTAGTAGCTCTTCGAGTGTTTGTCTGACGTGTGCTCGAGCTTCGAGTGTTCGTGTGACGAAGTGTACCGCGCTTCGAGTGTTTGTCTGACCGGTTGATCGCGCTTCGAGTGTTCATGTGACGTGGTGGTCGCGCTTTGAGTGTTCGTGTGACGTGTTGGTCGGGCTTCGAGTGTTCGTGTGACGTGGTGGTCGCGCTTCGAGTGTTCGTGTGACGTGTTGGTCGGGCTTCGAGTGTTCGTGTGACGTGTTCATCGCGCGTGTTCGTGTTCAATATGATCGAGCTTCGAGGGGTTATGTGTCGTGTAGATCGAGCGTCGAGTTTAACCGTCGAGTGTTCGTGTGACGTGTTCATCGCGCGTGTTCGTGTTCAATATGATCGAGCTTCGAGGGGTTGTGTGTCGTGTAGATCGAGCGTCGAGTTATACCGTCGAGTGTCGTCGAGCGATTGGACAGAACACTTGTTTCTTAGAGATTTCGAATCAGATTCCAAATTATTTTTCGGTTGGGCGTCAGGTAAGATTATTTAGTTTAACAACAACGCCCATAAAGATGTGTTTAATACAATAATACTGCTTTACAGTGACAAAATCCAACACCCAAAATATATTATTTTCAAAAGCTTAGGATTTGTTATAAAAAAAAAGAGACAATGTTGCAAACATCAACATTTGGTTTACACATTTGGTATACATCATCCCCTGTCATGCAGCAGAACTGGGTTTCGGCATGTTTGACGATTGTGCCCGAAACTTCCACAACGCCCGCAAGATCGAGAGGAGCTAGACTCACCGACAGAAGGGATTCGATTCCTCCGAGGACGACCGGCTGGTCTCCTCATCACTGGCGGGAGAACCACTCTATTGCTTACCTCCTCAGGAACCACCCAATCCTCACTAACTCCAACAGGAACTACTGGGAGAGCATATGCATGTAACAATATTCGGTGGTATACCAATGGGCACAGTAATCATGGCACGTAAGGAGATTCATACGTTTGCATACCGCTAATACATGTGCACACGGAAGCTGGTCAAGATCAAACACACAGCACGTGCATGTACGCGCGTGCATGTCAACTATGCAAACACGGTCGTTGCCTCTAACCTCATACATAGTAAGAGATATACCACTAACCCTCATACGATCTCCTTCTTTTAAACGCTCCTCCATCAACTTGTTTGCCCAAGGTGAGAGATGTGATTCTGAGTTAGCAAATAGCTGTCAACGCTCATAGAACCATTTCTGCAAGTTGGCCCGAAAATAATCAGCTAACAACGTCACCGAGAGGAATTGATGGTGTCGCAAACAGCTGTTCATCGACTCAGCTATATTTGTTGTCATTATGTTATACCGCCGACCATGAAACTGTGAACGTGCCCATTTCTCGACTCCGATCTCTCGAAGATAAGTTGCTGCTGCTGGCATATGCGATTCAATTTGTCACATATGATAGTTGAAATCAGCACAATGATATGTCCTTGCAGCGCGGTAGTACAATTCCAACAAAGTCTTGTCCTTGAACGTTGCCTTCAAGTTACCTTTGAGATGATGAGTGCACAATCCATGCAGTGCATTAGGAAAAACTGCAACCACAGCACGTTCAATACTACGATGACGGTCAGAAATGAAGACAAGATCTCGGACATTTTGTACAACATGATCACGCAAATGTCTCATGAACCAGTTCCAGGAGTCATCATTTTCAGAATGCCCAATTCCAAATGCCAAGGGGTATATTTGTTTATTACCATCCATACAAGAAGCCAAAAACATTGTACCCCTATATTTCCCTTTTAAAAAGGAACCATCAACTGCAATAACTGGACTAATTGACGATGCAAATCCAGCAATCGAGGCCCCCATACTCATGAAAAAGTATCTGAAATGGTTATCCTCATCAGTTTCTAACGACGTTTTGATCCCCGGGTTTGCTTTCTCAATCATGTACATGTACTGAGGGAGTAGTGTGAATGATTCATCATGAGATCCGTGAAGTTCTTGCAAAGCTACCTCCTTTGCCCTCCATGCCTTATTGTACGTGATATTAACACCTAATGACTCCTGAACATCGGACATAATATCCTTTGCACGATATATTCTCGATGCCTCAACGAATTTGCTCTTAATATGTTTGCCAATGACATGTGCAGTTGCCTGTTTGTGAACTGGGTGAAGTCCAACTCCGGAGCACGTGTGGTGGTTCTATACGTTTTCACTTGGAAGAAATGTGAATCGGCCACCTTTATGGCACGTAAACACCATTTACAAGATTCAGCACGACATACAACCTCAAACCTTGTGGCGTTGGAGTTCCTCACCTTGAATTGAACGTTTCGTCTTAATGCCAACATCGCTAACTTCTCTCGAAGCTCCGTTTTGCTGTTAAACATCTGTCCAACCCCAACCTCAATCTCGTCAACTACAAATGATGAGGCATCATCGCCATCTGTGGAGGGTGGATGGACGATAGGCGGCATCCACCTGAATGTGTTAGCATGAGAGCTGTCATTATTCGACATCGGATCTTCCTGATGGCCATATACTGGACGAGTAGGTGTGGAGTGAATTGGAGGAGGCACGGTAGGTGTGGAGTGAATTGGAGGAGGCACGGTAGGTGTGGAGTGAATTGGAGGAGGCACGGTAAACGGCTCATCCTGGTTCACATCATTCAAGATCTCCCGTTCTCCCTCATTATCGAAATGTGAACCGGCTACATTGTGCCCATCAACAACAAAATCATCCAATCCCTCAACATCATTCTCAATATGAACCGTGTAATCATTATTGTCATCGTCAACATGCACACGAACATCATCACCACCATCGTCAGTATCTTCGCAATATTCATTGCCACCATCGTCATCATTAACATCATCAATATTACCTAGACTCTCAAACTCTCAAATGCTGTCAAGATGACGTACCAATCTCGATGGCATCGATGGAGGCACTCCTTCTTCATTTTGAAATAACACCCCTACCCCAAATGACTCATGTCCCGCATGCCCTAAACACTGCTCAAATTCAACGCCAACATCGTCATTCAATTCTGGTTGTCCACAAACAGGAGTAGACTCACTTAATTGGTTGCTCCCACTTGCTGAACGAAAGAAAGAGGGATGAGAACATC
>SNVD02009702.1:0-39889 GCA_013180625.2 Boswellia sacra
GGGTTCAACAGATTTAGTCGGTGTGATACGCAAGACAGACAATCGTCCGACATACGGTCTTAAGAATAATCCCACAAGAAATGAGTGGTATATAAGAGATGTTGAAGCTATGTCTAAGGCCCTCCATACGGCGCCTATCTTTGTCGACGCAGAGGCAGATGTCAGGAGGACTTCAGGGCCCTATGGGGGACAGACACAGCTTAATGTCCGGAATGAGCATCTAAATTACGCAATTACATGGTTCTCTCTATCGGCACTATCTCTTTTCATGTGGTATACTCTCTATACCAAAGGTAGTAAACTAGTGAGAAAGTGATGTACTATAGCGCTGAAAGAAATCTACCTTGCTGCGAGTTACATCAAAGTGCCGATTAGGTTGCGGGCACCAATCATGGATGATAGATTTGAAGTTCCTTGTTCAACACGACGATGATTAAAATGAAGAATTTATTGCATCAATTCTATCTGATTTAATCTAATGAGTTGAGATCCCTGAATGAATCACTGTAAAATGAGAATTGGTCGAAATCGGCATGCGAGACATTCTTCAGCTGTTTCGAGTTAGATGGCGAGAACTGGATATCCGGTGAGCCTTGCGAATCTGAGTCCATGTTCAGATCATCGACGCTTGGTCGATATGGTGGCTTGATAGTTCTAACTTCTATCGCATCCCAGAGATAGCGCTCGATGCCGTCAGCTTCTACGAATAAGAAGAATGGGTGTTGCTTGATGGCCATACCGCAACCTTCGATTAGTTGACAGCCAAGTCTGTTTTGAGGTTCTTTAGCTAGAAGTCCTTCGAGAACAGATCTGGCTCGATCACTCAAAGAGGTTGGAAAATAAATCTCGCGCTCTGCTATCGCCCTATAGATTCCTTCCTCAGTTTCAGCTTCGAAGGGAGTCGAACCGACCAACATTTCGAACATTAGGACGCCGAGTGCCCACCAGTCCACAGAGTAGTCATAATCCTCACCGCGAATGATTTCCGGGCTCATGTAGCTTGGTGTGCCACAGAACGTTCTGGTTTTCTGACCAGAATCAAGTATTTTTGACATACCAAAGTCCAATAATTTGCAATGACCTGCCTCATCTAAAATGATGTTATCCAACTTGAGATCTCTATAGATGATGCGCTGTCTGTGCAGATACATCAAGGCCAAAACAATTTCAGCAGCATAGAATTTTGCCCTATCCTCACTGAATTTACGAGCTTTCCTCATATGATATAAGAGATCCCGGCCTCTTACATACTCCATAACAAAGAAAAGTCTGTCTTCCGATTGAAAACAACAGTGGCCAACAGTTAGGAAGGGGTACTGACGGCCCAGGTTTAACGCCCTCCACTCCGTGAATACACTGTCGGGATCGCTGCTAACACGGAGATTGGTCTTTTTTATCACTTTGATTGCAAACTTCTCCATTTCATCGTGGTGTAGTTTGGCCAAGTATACCTTACTAAATGAGCCTGTGCCCAGGAGGCGAACTATCTCGAAATCTTGAATACTTATCTTGCTACGGTGGCTATAGACTGCAGGGATTTGTCGCGCGCTATTGAGATCGTTTTGCAGATTGGTAACCCTCTTAGGCTGACATTCTCGTGACACAACACGGGCGCAATCATGATGAACATTCCTCCTGCATGGAAGGCACTCTTCGCCCTGCTCCCATAAACCCTTGATCAAGACGCCACAGTGATCACATAATGTAGGCTTCAAGTAAGTCTTTGTTTTAAATTCATGCCGGGACTGCGAATCGGCGACGCCCGGACTGAGTCTTTCTGATGTATCGCCCGAACAATGCGACTCGATTGAGTTCAAACACTTCTTGTGGCTCATCAGCCGGCACTGTTTGCATCGTTGTCCCACCAGGCCCCAGATGAAGGAGTTACACTGTGAACACTTGGTATACTCGGATAGCAGTGTTGCCTCAAACTTGTGGCCCGACACGGAGGTCTCTTTGCGAAAGATGGCATCTCTCCGAGTGAGCTGTGAATGGATGTCAGTGAGCAGCTGACTTGCCTTGTTTGAGAGCGAGGAAGAGGATGAGCCCAATGAGGAGAGGGAGGGCATCTTGAGATGTGTCTTATCAGGCTGGTTTTGTTGGATTTATGAGTTGGATTTGAAGGGGTTCGAAGAGAACAGCAGACCGCAGTCTGATATTAACTGATCAAAATTAATAGATAACGAGACACTGACAGGTGGGCAAGAGAGCCGAGTTTTTTGTTCCCGGCATGAGCGCTGGTTGAGGGCGCCGGTCCGCGCGATACCGCAGATCAGGATTAATGCAATGTTCCTCCTTGCACCAGGCGAGCTCTGGCCGAGCACTCGTGTGAGAGGGGATTTTTATTGGATTGGTCTTGTCTATGGTGAAAGGAATACTGAATATTTTCTGGAAATGTATCAGTGAAGCATTCGGACACTGTGATGGCGATGTGGAAGTTGATGCGAATGTGAATGATGACGCTGATTTGCTCAAAGTTCCTTCTCCGTTTCCGGTCGGTTTGAAACTAGTGTACATATTCATGCCGGTCAGAGTGGGCTCGTAGTGTGCCAGTGTAGGCAAATTGAGGGCCATTAGCATGTACTGATTGGGTCACGAACGCCAAGAGTTCAGTTCCTTATCTTACAAAACGCATACAGATCAAGCAGGAAGTGTACGAGCATGAGCTGGATATCGCTGCGACAGTGGTGGAAGTGCCAGTCTTCACCAGCGTTCATTATCTGCATGAATGAGTACTTGTTCTCCTCGCTGTGGAAGCCGAGCGGTTGATACCTAGCCTCGTAGTGGGCAATTCTCTGTTTGAAATCCTTGATAGCAAACTCAGTGTCGAATCTCGAGTAGTCGGGACTGTTTGTCTTGTGCTGTGAGTGTGTGTGAGTGTGTGTGTGTGTGTGGGTGATGTATTTGCAGAATAGTGTTGAGAGAGTCGAGAGTGAGTTAGACAAGAGCCTTTTATCAAATCTTTGGAGAAGATAGAGCAATAGGTGTCTGTCAGTGCAACAGGTGTGTAAGACCAAACTTACCCTTATGTTAACATCCAAGATTGCCGGTTTGTTGCAAATGGACTCTATAAATAACAAGTTATAATTATATTTACAAACAACTGTGTCGTAGATGATCTCGCGTCGGTCTTTCGTGGAGTTTGTAGCGTCGTAGATGGCCACTCGGGTGTCGCCTTTGGCCAGCCAGGAGCAGAGATCCTCTAGTGCGTCGATGGCGAATTTGTTTCTCAATTGGAGCGCCTGCTCATTATCTGAGCTGAAAAAGTCGTGCGTCGAGTAGTCAGTCGATAGGCGTCGGTACTCTCCAACGTTGAATATGCGACACTCATAGCCGCGCTCGTTCAAGTATCTCACAATACTCTTGGATATATAAGTTTTGCCTCTTGCCGGCAATCCAACCATAGCTATGACGTCATGTTTCATAGTAGTGTGTCTGGCTGTTGAGTCTGCGTGCAAGAAGGAACTTATGCTGGTGCTTAAGGGTGGTTCAGCCGGTGCTGGGGCCGGTGCTGCAGGTGTTGCCGGTCGTCTAGCGAGGACTGTCTAAAGGTCTGGGCTGTGACTTGGTGCGTACAGCTGTGTCGGTGTGAGTAGTGCTGGTGACAGTGGACGCGCAGTGGTTAGGCTTCACACTCAAGAGTGTCGTCGTCGGGCGTTGGATAGTTTTTGGTGGTTACACAAGCGAAGGTCGTCTGAGAGGTCCCGAGTAGTGGGCGTCGAGTGTGGGTCAAGTGCGATCTGAACTCGAACTTGACGCTCGCGTGTGTGTCTGTGTGAGGAAGAGTTCCACACTTGAGATACTGAATGCTCGAGTCGGCTCGTCGGCGTGTGAGGACTAACTAAATGCTTATTTTCCTGCGCTCTCTTGCTCTGTCTGTCTCTCTCTCTCTCTCTCTCGCACGCTCGCGCGCTCGCTCTGGAGTCTCCGCCACGAAGCCGGTCGCACGGTCAGCGCCTGCGTTTTCTCCTGGGCGCGGCCGTCTTGGCGGGCACTCCAACTCCAACAGTGTGTGTGTGTGTGTGTGAGTGTCAGATAGACTAGACCTTTCGCGAGTTCGTGGCGATGAGCGACAAGTTCGAGTGAGTGACTGAGCGAGTGCGCGAGTGAGAGAGCAGAGGCTCTGGTTGAATGGCGATCGGGGATCTCTTGGAGCAATCGCGCGCGGGGGTGTCAAGTGTACTCGGGTCGTGCGTGGGCTGGCGGGTGGCGGGACTGGCGTCTGGGACATAACCCAGCAGCCACTTTATATAGTCGAACTGAGACGCGAGCCTATTCCATTCAGTTGGCACAAATGAGAGCTCAGCTATCGACCACGACCACGACCACGACCACGAGCACTACGGCAACGACAACCACTACACCATCTAGTCGACGCCGACTCGCGCGCACCGAGACACGACATCACAGATACAGACGTCAATGGTGATGGCAGCGCCTCGCTGATGGCTAGGCTCAACAAGTTTCCCCCACCGGCGTTCCAACCGATCCCACGGCCGCAAATTCCCCCGGCCTGACCGAGTGTATGTGCCAATGGCGTTGGCGGCGACGTTCCCACGGGCGCCTGGCCCGCGAGTGCGCCCGCGCCCACAGTGCTCGCGACAATGGCAAGTGAATGGCCACTTGTGCGCACCAAGGGCCGAGTCAGAGATAAAACTCGCACCATCTCATCATCGCGCTCGCTAACAAGCAAGCTTTCGGCTGACGATCAACGAGCTCTTCGCAGCGACAAATCCTCAAGGAGGCGCCCTTCGGAGGTTCCCTAAGCTTCGTGACATCTTGACACGAGCAGGCGCCTACGTGGCCCGCGTGTGCCCTCAGTTAATTTCATCATACGATCGGGCGGCCGCCTTTTGTTTCTACCTCTCGCCCCTGGGGTTGTTTGTTGTTTATCTATTGCACTCAATTCAGCCGTTATAATCGTGCCAAAGCTCGACACCAACTCCGACGACGTCGTCGACGCAGGAGCTCATCGAGCCAGACATTCTCGTGATCAGCCAGCTAGCCGGCCTACCGGGCAACCAGCGCGCCCACGAGCCCGCGCTCGATGTCGTCCGATATGTGGCATGAGCTTCGCGCGGGTTTCGCCCGAACCCGAGCTTAAGCCAGAGCCGCCGTCGCGTCAGACTGCTGCTCTTCTTGCTCGCCTGGTCGCTGCCCCGGCTCGTCTGTCCGGACCATCGCCGGCGCCGCGTAAACAATTGTCGTTACAATCTGTCAACAATTATGATGTGGCGCCAGCGGCCTTCCACTTCCTTCTCATAATCTTGCCAGCCCGGCAGTCCACAAAGCAAACTCTGCATTGTTTTGCGCTGCTGTCCACAGCGCCGCGTGTACACATTGCACGCAACCCGATTCTTTGTGCTCTCGGCACAAAGAATACTCCTATTAGGTTATCACTAAGGGGCACTTGTGTATGGCAAGTCATTGAGCTTGTGTCCCCGCAACCCCGGTCGGCGCCGCTGGCGTCCGATCTAGCACAAGTCATTGAGAGGACTGTCTCAGCCAATTCAATCAAGTACAAGCGTACACATGCAGGCGCGCGCCTCTACTCTCGCGGCGGCTATTAGCTAACAAGTGAGCACCCACAGGCCGCGCAAACATGATTGTGCGCTAATCCAGCTCATTGGCGCGCTCCCAATCCTTACAGGTTATGAGCTGGAGGCACTTGGCTAAAGTACAATAACTGTTTTTGCAGAGCAAGTACGCCCCGAGCCTTTGACAATTACGTAAAGCCACCAAGTCTCTATCTTGTGGAGCTGACAGTCAAGTAACTGCTGCTGATTCTTCGTATTGGTCTCTTGAGGCCTCGAACGCGACCACAAATTTGTTTAGTTCTCTGGGAGCCGTGAAATAGACGCGACCACCGTGACTCACCTTAGTCAGAGACCAAACCTTTCCTCTGTCGCTAGTCTATTTCACAACGCTCACCACTGGGAAACCATTTTCTTAGTCGACATCCTGGCTTCCGCTTTGTGTTCGCCTCTGCGGCTGTTCAGCAAGATTTTAGCGCGCGTCCGCGCGCAAACTGGTTTTCTGAAAATCCAATCCTTGGCATAAACACCATTTCTTGGGAGATTTGTGGCCATATTTTGACACACCCTCAAAATACAACTCACTTAATAATCCTATTCAGGCACCTATAGTTGTGGGAAACTGATCCACTGAGCGACATGACAGAGTCAGAAAACTTCAGAATTATGGTATCGCCTCCCCTTCCAGCCCTGGTGGATGTATTCGGCCACAACAATCGTTGACCAGGTTAAACCATTATCGCTCTTCAGAAGACTCTCCTAGAGGGAAGCCCCCTCTTTATATCGAGTTACTTCTCACAACAGCCCCATGGCTGCTGCTCGCATCATCTCAATGTAGTATTAGCTGAGCGGCAAGTGCAATCTATTCTGAATCTCAAAATACCCGCTCAATATCCCCTTCTTCGTGAATAACAGTAGCACTCAAAATGCACTCGAGAGGTCCATAAATCAATGTAACAGCTACGAATTTCTCTCGCTCAATCCTAACATCATCCAAAAGTCACTCCAACTTCCAAGTCCATTTTATCTTCGGATATACATTCCTCAACCTCGTAAATCTGTCCTCAAACCTCTTCGTATTAGGACTGCTCAATGAAACTCCCACCATCGCTCTGACTCATGAATTATTCTTGTCGCAAAAATTACGCAACCAACAATTTTAGAGAGCAAAAGTTTTGATCATCATGTCGTCAGAGTCGAACGTTCCGCAGCAAATCCAGCTTCAACCGAATCATCAGCAGCAAACATGTCAACCACAGCAGCTTCAACCACAATCGAATCAGCAACCGCAACAAAAACAAAACCATTCGTCACCAATACCCACTCAATTCCGTGCCATAAGCAGGAACAACAGCAACACCAGCACTACTAGCAGCAGTAATAAGGGCGAGTTTAGTTCCAACTTGTCGACCACAAATAGCATCACGTCGAGTCGAAGTCAGCTGTCCAAGTTGATCGACCACAGGCAGTTGATAGCGACATGTGGCGGCACATCGACACCGATAAGATCGTTCCAAAGAGCTACGATAAGCTCGGTTGTAAAGACTCGCGCATTCGATAACAACCCCGTGCTTCAGGGCCTGTTGGTCACATCAGCTGCACCATCGGGCAATAATAGTGTATCCAATTCGCAAACTCCATCTCCCTTGTCTACGCCGGTGTTCTCCAGATCAAGAAGTCTTAGGATGTCGAGCGGGCCTCGGCGATACCAACAGAGTCCCTCCCACCACTTTAGGACTCCTAGCAGGACACCAGATCTTTATAGCTTTAATAACTCTGGTGATATTTCAAGCTTCTCACAAGACTCGCAGGCAAAAATCCATGAGCTGACCAGCGAGAGAACGGAACTCAAAGAAAGTCTGGAGTTCCTAGAATGTGAAAGGAAGGTCTTATTAGATTCAGCTAGTGAGCTCAAAGACACACTGCGCAAGGAAAGATCTCAATGGAAGAAGGAGATAGACGAGCTTAAAAAGCAACTTACCGATACGATAGCAGCTCGTGTCAAAGCAGAGAGTCAGCTCACTCAGAGAGATTTGGGCTCAAACGACATCAGACAGCAACTCAACAGATTGAACGATGAATTGTTGTTGAAAGACAAGCAACTGTATTCTATGCGCAAAAGTTTAGAATCCAGTCATGACGAAATCAAGGGATTGACTCATTTCAATGAGGAGCTCAGGAAAATGCTCACTGAGAAGCTCAAATACAATGGTTTAGCGAATCCTTCGGAAGAAGATTCAACGAGAGGTCTTGATTGCACCTCGATTGTAACAGAGATGGCTCGACTCAGACTAGAGCTAAACGATAAGAACCGACTCATCGAGAGTATGAAAGCAAACTCAAATGCAAATTTTACCCACCAAGAAGAGGTATCGAACGATGTTGAAAGCTTGAACAAATTTCTCGATCAAACTGTTGAATGCATAAAGAATTGGCCTGAAGAGCTCTCGGGTTCGCGTCATGTGCAAGATTTGATGAAATCTTTGCTCAGTGCATACAAGCCCGATCACGACGACCTGAGTTTGCAATTCAAAAACATTCATATATGATGTAAACCAACTTGATAGCCTGTACGACATGGAGGATCTCTTGCTTTGCATTTAACCACCAGCCGGCTTATTACGAGTATCTGTCTCATTCCCGATCTAAATAAAAGAGACGATTACCGGAAGATAAGATCTCAAGGCCTCAATGCCTATGAGAGGTCCATTTAATTGTACCTTGTATTGGTAGATTGGTGATCGGAAAATAGTCACCATCTATACATTTCTCATGAACTTCTTGAATAATTTCAGACCATCTCTGATACAAGGCGCGACATTTTCCGCTCAAGTTCTCCTGGTAAGAGATGCGGTTATCAATGTCTTGATATAGTCTCAAACTGACAAGAATCTGCGTAAGTTGAGACTCATTTGGGAGGATTTCTGTGACAAATCGTGTTATCACATACTGGTCGAAAGTACGCAACAGTCTCGCATCGAGCTTGATATTGGAGGCGAGAGATATCAATTGCCTATAAATGAATACGATAAGATTCGCTTTCAACTCAAATTTGCCTGTGGTTATATTGAGTGTGGCGTAGATTCTAACCAATGCTTTTGAGATCTCTTCAGCTAGTATTTCAAGTAAGAAATAACATAAACCATACGAGCCGACGACATCTTCGAGAACGGTCTTCAATATTTCTTTGCAATTGACATCGTGACTATCAACTCTGACTTTACCTCGGGTGCTTTTGAGCCATTTTCTGATCTGAATGTCCAATATCACAGGTAGTAGGTGGCGTGCCAAGTGACTGAGCTTATCTATCCTATACTGATCAAGCCCATACCACATTTTTGATATTGTTGTAAAACCAGCTCTTGTAATCCAGTACTTCTGGCGGCAAGCTCTTTCTATCGCTGCAATGATCTCCTCGCACCCTCGACCCATCTCCGCATGCCATACTGCAAAAAATAATGAGTTCCACAACTCCGAGACGTCTTCATGGTCTAGAAGTCTTAGATCGAGTCCACCATTCAGGAAGGTATTCACAGCCCTAACTCTGGTAGTGGCCTTGGCATCTGCCCCGACAGTTTCGTTAAGAATCCGAAGCGCTTTCTTGATATCGGCTGGAGAAAAAAAACATTCCGGTTAGAACAAAAAAGGTTGGAAGGACTTGAGTGAGCAGTTTGCTCACTCAAGACTAGATGCGAGCATGTCAATGGCGACTTACCTTTCTCCATGGCTGCCACACTGGATAACTATCTAATGAAGCCTTAAAGTCAAAGGAATGGTTATGCTTTGAAGATTTACATGTATGATCTAACACGTGCAAGTGATTCAGGATGCCACCTCGGTAAACAAACAAACGTGTGGCCATTTGTGAAAATCAATGTCTGGGATCTTCCAAAATTGGCGCCACAAATTAAGTTCGAACTGCGACTGCGCGGCAAGCACATTAGGAAGTATCGCGTGCTTGCAGACATGCACATTGCAAGTCCAATGTGGCGCTCACGTTGTTGTTTGCTTAGGACTTGGTAACCATCGCGTTAGTGACCTGAACCATCGACAAATATTACACTATCTCCGAATTTATTGGGGGTCCCTCTGTAGAAGAGCCTCACCCTGGTATCCATACTTTATTCCTGACTACTATCAATTGACCCTTCAAATCTTCGATTATGACTAAAAGAGGTAAGTTTTACACCTGAGGACGACCGCCACCTTCACTGCCACCAGGAGTTCTTTTCATCCATCAAACTTGAAGTCTCGTAAGTGTCAAGTATTTTGGAACTAACCACCTTTAAATTGATGCAATATGATAAACAGGGCGTGCTGGTGCCACTGGCGCCAAATTCAGGATATCTCTCGGTTTGCCAGTAGGAGCCGTTATCAACTGTGCCGACAACACCGGAGCCAAGAACCTCTTCGTCATTGCTGTCAACGGAATCCGCGGTAGACTAAATAGGTTACCAGCAGCCGGTTGCGGTGACATGTTCGTAGCGACAGTGAAGAAGGGTAAGCCAGAGTTGCGTAAGAAGGTCATGCCCGCTGTCGTCATAAGGCAGAGAAAGCCGTTCCGCAGGAAGGATGGAACCTTCATCTACTTTGAGGACAACGCAGGTGTTATTGTGAACAACAAGGGTGAAATGAAGGGTTCAGCTATCACAGGCCCCGTCGCTAAAGAGTGCGCCGATTTGTGGCCTAGGATTGCGTCAAATGCTAGCAGCATTCAGTAGTAACTTTATTAAACTCAGCACATGATACACCGAATATGTCCGCCTACAGACTTAGAGCTTTTCAAGTACTACCGCCTGTCTGCCGATGTGTGAATAAGCTGGTGATTTTTGTAATTGCCCTTCTGATGGAAGCTCTTGCCGCAGTACTCGCATTTCCTGTGTGATAGTTGTGGAGGGCGCCATAGGCGATTGCCATGACAGAGAGAAATATTCAATGTCAGTTAGATACGAATCTAGTGAGCAGTCTTTGAAATGTATCGAGTATCATGTGGAGGTTCTATACTAACCATGGCTTGTAGCCTGCATGGATTCGCATATGAGTGTTCAAAGTAGAGCTGCGGTTAAATGACTTGAGACACACACTACACTTGTGCGGCTTCTCTTCGGTGTGGATGATCTTATGGCGACACAGTGTGCTCGCCTGTCTGAATCCCTTGCCGCAGACTTTGCAGACGAATGGTCTGACGCCGGTGTGTATCGGCATGTGTCTGGTGAGATTGTAGTGTGCATTGAAGCATTTGCCGCAGTCGTTGCATCTGAAGATCTTATTGCTCGGGGACTGATTTGTCCGCTCGTTGGTGCGCTCGGGCTGACTCTGTTTCCACGTTTCCCCTCCGGGTGCCTCGGGCCGCAGCTGACCAAAGTTACTAGCTGACCCGTTGATATCCAGTCTGAGCTGGCGACTCGATCCATTCGAGTTTGTGAGGCCGCCATCAAGGTGCCCCAGCTCGCCGGAAAGCGGTGCTCGAGCGGGCAGCATGAGAGCATCGGTCGCGCGCTGATGGGCGTTTGTCGGTCCGCAATTCGGGTGTGGTTGGGTGAGCATCGAGCCCGACCTAGACTCATGCTTACTGCCGAGCTCATTGATGAGTGTGCCAATGATAGGGTGGCCAAAGTGACCTGTAGTGCTTGTAAAATTATTGCCGGTTGAGTTAGGGAACGCGCGACCGGCGACTCGTGGAATCAAACTGCTGCGCAATATTTCGGCCCTGAACTCTTTGGCACTCTCGGCCGTGTGCTGGTGCAGCTGTTGCTGAGTGTGTCGGTGCTGGTATTGGTGTGAGTGTTGATATTGGTCCTGATGCTGGTGCTGGTGCAGGGGCTGTGTGGCCGGCGATAGCGGGGCGGGGACATATTGGCTGGGCGCAGGGAAGTTCAGGGCGAGCGCACTTGTGGCGGTGTTACAATTGCTGATGAGGTGTTCGCGCTGTTGTTGCAAGTAGTAGGCCATGAAGATGGGCAGCAGGGGATGTGTGGCTGCTGTCGCGGCGGCAGCTCCAAACTGGACCGCGGAAGATGCGGGTGGAGCTGGAAAGCTCGTAGACGGGGGCGCCTCATGACAGAGTTGCGCTGGAGGTGTTCTCAGTTTGGTTAGCATCAGATGGTCGAGACCGACAGCCGATGACTTGTTTGGTTGCGAACCGCTCCCGCGGTTACTAGAGCTCAAGTCTGTGAAGATGCTCTTAGTTTGCGCCAACGTCTCGAGCACTGGCGACTGGGCCAGCTTGAGCTCGCGAGTGTCTGTGTCGGGCGACAGATTGCTACTGGTGTCTGCATTGCAATGACCCTTGGGTGCTTGCTGTCGATCTTCGACGACGAGCAGCGGCTCGGAACAGTCGACTTCTCGCTGTATACTTCCGGTTGTGGGGCTTGTCGCCGAGCGGCCGAGTATATAGTCGATGGAGAACTTTTTGGAGGTGTTCTGGAGACCGTCGGTCATATTGAGACGAGTGCGAGGTTCGCTTGCTTGCTTGCTCACTGGACTGGCAATCGATTGTGGTGTATAGACTGAGGTGTGGACCTATGTACCAGACTCGATTAGCCTATCGAATGGGTCGCCGGGGTGTGGATCGCTCGGCAGTGAGCGCTAGTGTGCTCAAATCAAACATCTGGCCAACTGAGCCCTGAGAATTGGCCAACGCCACATCTATGAGCGTTGGGTTGTGTCGGGCGTGTGTGCGCGCAAGTGGCCGTCGAGACTCGAGCGCGGAGCATCTCTGAGACACCATTTGGGAGTAGATTATTTCCGTGGGCGCCGCCACTTCGGCGCTCCGCGCGGTGAGTGGGTGGCGGCGTTCAGTGGCGCTCTTGATGGCGCGTAGATGCTGCGCACGAGGCGAGTGCGCCTGCGCGGCCGGTCGGACCAGTCCGATCCGCTTCCTTTATATGGAGGAGCCCCCTAGAGAGCGAGAAAGGAGGGCGTCCGATTGTTGTACGCCAATGGATTTCGATCTACTGTGTAGGGCCCTAAATCCACTGGTTAGCGCCCATCCGTGAGGGAGTGGGCACCCGCGCGTGTGGCTCAATGTGTGTGTGTGTGTGTGTGTTTGAGCGCAATGATCGCTAGAGTGAGAGGCGCCAACGCCGCCGGCGGCGCATTTGTGATTCGAATTAGCCATTCCGTGTTATAGGTTTCTATTTGGCGATCGTGTCGCGAGTTGGCAGATGAATCAACGCCGGAGCGACACAAACGAGAGGCAATTATGCGCCGGCCTCGCTCTTACATGGCTTCCACTCTTCCTCGACACACGGGCGCCGCGCGCAGACACACACACACACACACACACACACACATGAAACACGGCCGCCGCTGACAAAAGTCTCTCTGCTCTGATACACAATATAAGGTTAGTAGAGTGGCAAACAAGATTTGTCAGCTTTGGGGAACAGGGTCGCCCAGTTAGGATCGGGAATGTCACAATGTTGTCGGCCACTCGGTCGGCCCGTTTGGCAGTTTGTCATCCGGCCCGCAAAGGCCGACAAACACACAAATCGGCGCTGGCCAAAGCGGTCGCGCGCCAGCCTCATATCTACTTTGGGCCTGCGTGTGTGTGCGCGTGTGCGTGCGCGCCGGCCCGCGCGTGCTAAATGAATTGTAAAAACCATCTCCAGTCTGTCACACACTGTCGACAACTCCACTGCTCGCCAAAGTACCAATCAATCCGATTCTGATGATGAACAATTTGGCACCTTTTGAAAACAACAACACCACCACCACCTCCACCACCATCGCCGCCGCCGCCGCCGCCGCTGCCGCCGCCACGACTGTCACTAACAACACCGATTGACACAGTGCGAACAGCATGCGCGTGCTCCCAAAGCCTTGAGGCCACGCTTAGCTTAGCTAATCGTCGGGCGCGTCGGCGGTGAGTGTGGTGTTTGCACAAAAGAATACCCGCGGCACCCATGTCGCCAGATTGTCTGGGCTGTTCGCGGCCAGCACGCGACCCGCCGCCCCATTGAATGATTGCCCTCGGCCCGCGAGCGCCACCGTTGCCAATGGGGTTGACGCGCACAATAGGCCCCCGTGTCGGCTAATCAGCCCGCAAGCAGCGCCCGCCGTCGGGGGACTTCATTGATAATCGACTACAAGAGCCAGAGCCAGGAATTAACACCAAGCGTTTGTTTGTCGTCGGCTGCACGGACGAAAGAGCAAATCAGTAGTAGCGAAACACCTCGGCCTGACCACATCTCTCGGCGCCTGCGAGGCTCTGGCTGCACCCGAGGTCCATTCAAAAGTGGCAGTCTGCCACCGAGGTCCCCAGTTCTCACGACGACCAGCCTGAAAACGACTCGCGGCGCTGTTTGCGGTCGGAACATTCGTATCAAACGAACTATTGGCCTCTAGGGTGCGTGCATCACGGCCTCATCCGGACTCATTATGAGCTCGCGTGTTCGCGACAGCTCGAGGACTCTGACTGCAGACAACAACTCGAATACAAACAAACAACACGCTTGAGGCGCCCGTCAACGCGTCCCATATAGGTGATCCTCATTAGCCAACAAGCCAACCGAGCGGGTTCGCCGGCCTGCTGACGCTCAATGTGCGGCCGGGTGTGCGGGTGACATCACTTTGGTGACCGCAGTGATCTCGTTTGGCCAGTGTGTACGCCAGCCCAGACGAAGCGCACGCGTCCACAATGTGACAAAAATGTTTGCCCTCTTGACTAGTTCGCGAGAATCAAAGCGGTCGGCGGGCGAGAAAGAAAGAGAGACAGAGAGAGGCCAAGAATGCGGCGACGGCTCGCAATCAAAGAGACTTTTCGTGTCCGATTGTTTGAATGGCGCGAGCAGTATGAAATGGTAACAAATTTGAGGGACGCCCGCGTTCATCGAGTGGCCGGCACCTCATCTGCTGTGCCGTCGTGGGCGAAGCCGCCGCCGCCTCTGTTGTCGTCGGCAGGATCAGAGGTGAATACCGGCGCCGACACAAAGATCAATGCCGATTATAAATGTCGGGCGGCGACAAATTGTGTCGCCCGAACGCGGCCAGCGACAGAATGCGCAGAGCGGATTATTCGCGTCAACCGCAATGGTCGTCTGGGTACGTCAGCGGACCGCAAAAAACTCGAGATAATGAGATGAACTGCTAATCGGGCCCATTCTTTCGACCCACTGGATCCGAGAGGGAGCCCATCCAGAAGGAGACAAGCAAGAGGATTAAAGTGAGCAGGAATTAAGCAAATCATGTGGTGGACGAACACAACCCGGGCTGTGGCAGGGACTAAGACTACGCAACCGCAACCAGAAGCAAATGAGGCGTATGGTTGTCGCAACGAGTTAGTTATGTGCGTTTTGGATGTACTTTATACTCTGCATGGCTGCTCTCTGATGAACTACAAATATTTGGGTCTCCGTCGGGTTCCTCAGATTGTTGGTGTCATGTAATCACATGATCTCGGGCTGATGGGCAGACGGACGGGCAGTAGATTGCGAAAGCGATGAGCCGGAATATGGCTAATATTTGGTTTCTGAATGTCTCTGCTTGTCACCAAGACCCGTAAGAGGTACGATTGTCCACTAGGCTGAACTCAGTAGAGCTCGACCCATAAGCCTGTGAAGGTCTTCCACCTGGCGGCGTTCCTCATTCAGCTTGGCAACCAGATTGTCGGCCACTTTGCGAAACTCGCGAACGCTCACAGGGTCATTGTCGAACAACTGCATCGCCCGGCGCGCGACTCCTAGCGCCCGATCCGTGAAGCCGCGCTTCTGCCAGGCCGTCAGCCTGTGCCAGTGAGTCTTGGGGACCCGGTCGTTAATCAAGCGCGCCTGCTTACAAGCGGCCAGTGCGAGCCGCGGCGCCCCGATGGCGTTCGCAGTGCGAGCACAATTGTTGTACAATTTGATCAATAGACTCTGCGCTCGGGCCTCCTCCTCCTCGTTGCGGTAGGTGAGCCCCTCGAGCAGCCGGATAGCAGATTTGTAACGCTGCAAAGCGATCCTATATTCTCCTTGCTGGTAGAAGTGGTTTCCACGCCTGCGCGCCTCATCGCTGGCGTCATACAAGTCGGCAAACATCAGGGTTCCATTGTTGTTGGCCGAGCCGAGGATGATTGTCGCGAACTTGTCCCCACTCACCACTTTCACCACTTCAAGCAGACAAAATATAGTAGCATTGGCGGGTATTCTGGGACGAACACCGAGTTTGCCAAAGGCCGCCTCGGGCCTGATGAATGCCTCGCATAGTTCACCCTTTGAACACGTCAACAGCAGCTCTTGGAGGCCGGGCAAGACTGAGTCGCGTGCCAGATGGGTCGTGATTGTTGTGCGCCGTAACCATGTTGAGTCAAATGGTTCGCGCGAACCCTCGGTCCAGAAGGCGCAATTGTACATTACTAGTGCTTCGTCAGTGACAGGCACTTGAACGCCGGGAACCCGGCTTAATTTGAACACTCGTCCAGGTGAGACCTCTTCAAAGCTATTATTTCTCATGTACTCCTCATAATTGCCCATACTCTCGTATTGCTTGTGGATGCCCACATAGCTGCAGTCTAAATTGCGCGTATCACAAACAAAGTCCGCCAAATCTCCGTCTGCAGCAGAATAAACCTCCTCCTGGTACTCCTTGAAGCGACATTTGGTGCCCGGCTTCACAGGGTCGCGATTGGCGTTGAGCACCAGCGAGAGGAACTCACGGCGCCGACGGATCTCGCGCGCCTGTCTGTCTTGAGCGGTTGATGGTCCGTTGCTGGGACCCATGGTGAGATCGTCGTCATGCAACTCGGCTGCCTCGCTGCCGACCGAACTGTTATCATCGGCGTCGCCATCGGCGTCCTCGTCCAGCTTGTGTACCTTGTCGGTGATCAGATTCAGCTCGCAACCTGCGGGTGTCGTCAATTTGCTCAGGTCGTTCGCGGAGAACACCAATTGTTTGCCCTCGATATCAATTGTGCCCAGACCAGACATATCGCAAGTTTGTTTGCCTCTGTTATTTCCGTGTAGGCGGCTGCTTGGAAGAAGGTGTGTGCGAATGTCTATGTGTATGAGCGTGACTTGTGTACGTGGACGTGTTGGTGTAGAGGTGTTGAGGTGTATACATATATCTAGAGAGCAGCTGTCTGGACTGAAAGCGCCCGGGGAAAGTTGATAGCGAGAGGCGTGTCTCTTGAGGGTTCGTGCTTATTGGCAGTGATGTTCTGATTGGCAAGTGTGGCTTTGATTCGATTACAGAGTGATGTAAAATATTTCTCGTCAAGAATAAAATGCCATATGTAATATGGAGCCTGGGTCGATCGAGCCGGAAAATTTGTGTGCCAGCCTGGCGCTGGCTCATTTTGATGTCGCCAGATTAACCGTGTAACGAGTGCACGTGACCAATGTCTCACGGCGCTTGCAAAATGCATTCCGCTGATTGGAGGCAAGGGTGTACCTCACGAGTGTGTCGCGTGCAGCTACGACGGGAGCAAAACAGAACTCAGGTTGCAAACATGTTTCGTCAAGTATGCCGCCAAGCTGAGCCCGAGACGGGCACTTTCGCACGGACGAGTGCTCATTCATTGAGAGCCTCGTTGGCATCGGCGGCTTGTATGCGTTCACAAGCCAAGATACCTACAAGATCATTGGGTCCCGCCTCATCTACCTTTTTAGCATTGTAAGCGAGGTGTGAATGTTTGTTGAGCAACTAGGGACTGAGTTTCCAATTCAATGAGAGGAAAAAGATATTCAAACCACCCCTCACACTGAGCTTCAGCAGAACCAAGCCATTTCAGACAGCTTCGCCCTCGCTTGCCTCATCTTATTTGCGTACCTTATCACAATGAAGATACGGTCACGCAATCTGAAACGCACGATGACATCAAGGGTTTCTACGCAGACTCCTTGTTTCTATCTACCCTCGCCTCTGGCGTCCCTCATCAAGAAAGTTACAAATCAGACTCATTCACAGATGTGCTGCAGTCACCAGTGTCACACCTCTGACTTCCCGCTCGCCAACGTAACTCTTCCATTGCACAGGTTATAATGCCAACGCAAGTAAGTCTCGGTCTCTCAGCGGAGCCGAGACGGAGGCTCTTCACTTGTCACAGGCCCGTTGATCCGTTCCCCGTAACGACTTCCTTCACGACACAGGTCACCCAGCTTCAGTCTCAACTCCAACGATGAGGGCAACGACTACACTGTCACGCTACCCTTTCAGCTCGACAGAGTTGATATGAGGCAGCATTAAAGCGCCTGGGGCATAACCACAGTTACGCTTCAATGGTCCGAACCTGCAGCTCCACTGCCATGACCGGGTGTTCAATTAGCGCTTGAGCCTCCTCAGCTCAACAACAACCACAGGTCGATTGTAGCAGACAGTAACAACACCAACAGCAGCAAACACGACCACCCGAACAACAAGTTGTTAATGGCTTGCAGAGAGAGATACAGAAAGGGACAGAGAGAAGGAGAAAGACAGCGCATGTAGAGTTGCAATCTTATTGGGATCACTGAGCGACTTGCGATTGACATTGTCCAGCCATCGATCCATCCAGATAACTCACGAACCACAAGGAGGCGCCATGTTCCTCTTGATTCTGTTTATTAGCTTCTTCTCAGTCTACATCACTGTGAATGTGGTGCTTGTGTTGTTGCGCAACAAGCGGGCGCACAAGTTCTTTGCTCTGCGGGCCCCCAAGTTGCCGGTGTTGCCTAGACCGAGCATTTTTCACGGCCACATGCGTGAAGTGACCTGGCAGAGGAAGAACTGGCGCATCATTGAACAATTGCACGAGCAGTACGGGCCTACTTTCGGGCTATATGTGTGCGAGAGCCCTTGGGTGTGCACAAAAGACGTGGACCTGCTCAAAACGATCTTGTTGGATCAGCCCAACAGGCACATCAACAGAATCTTCATGGGTCTACCTTTCAAAGAGTTCAATCACTCAATCTTCCAGATCAACGATGACAACTGGCGCCGGGTGCGTCGTGCCATAGCGCCCGCGTTTACCAACCACAAGGTGCGTAGCGACGACGTCACGCAGGACATCATGAGCATCCTGGACAAACTCGAGGATGGCATCGAGTATCGGATGCGGACTACAAATCGCAAACTTGGCGTCAGGGCAGAGAAACTCAATGATGAAAACAACAACAATGACAACAACAACAACGCAAGTGAATATGACAAGCTGGAGCAGCGAGAGGTCGCTGAGCGGTCGATGATACTGCATGCCGACGACATGTTTCAGCGCTACACCCTGGCTGTGATCTTCCTGATCGTCTACAAGCGCGACGGCAAGGTGGACTTTCGCGCCGAGCACGACGATTGGGTGAGTCAGATGGAGAACTCGGCGCGCCAGATCGACTCGCTTTTCATCTTCCTCTCAGTCGCATTCCCTTTCCTTCGGCCGTTTATCGAGATGCTAGTGGGTTTCCATCCGATGGGCAGGATGCGCGACCGCATTGTTAGCTACGTAGAGCGGGCCACTGATATCAATCGGGTGGCACGCGAGCAGCACGCAAAAGTGCAGCGCCGCATAAGCGAGACGACGGGCGCCCCCGAGCGACCCTTCAGCGCGCTCGTCAAGACCTCCGTTTTCAAGCGACGCCTGGTGGACGTAATCATCGACGCCTTCATCGACAAGCGCCTCCGCTACGACGAGTTCGTTGGCAGCACTCTCTTCCTCCTGCTCGCCGGCTTTGAAACCACCGCCGACACCATCACAGCGCTCATCTGGCAGCTGGCACGCAATCCAGACGTCCAGGAGAAGCTGCGCGCCGCCATCGCGCGCGACGGCCTCGACGCCGAGTACCTGACCTGGTGCGTTCAGGAGACTGTACGCTACCATCCAGCCGTACCACTGGGCGCTGGCCGTGTGCTAGGAGAAGACGTCCACCACAAGGGCATGACTCTGCCGCGCGGCACATTTGTCATGCAGACCACCCATGCCATCCACCACGACCCCAGCCTCTGGCCCGAACCCGAGCGCTTCTGGCCAGAGCGCTGGCGCGACACTAGCCAACAGCACCCGGCCGCATTCATAGGTTTCGGTTTGGGCCCACGCAACTGCTTGGGCGGCAAGCTGGCCGTGCACGAGATCAAGCTTGTCACTCGCTTCCTGCTGTCCAAATACCGCATCGAGCGCTGTGCCGAGACTCCCGACAGTTACGATTTCACCGCGCCCGGCCTGGTCTACACGAATGCTGACGCTCCCATCAAAGTGCGCTTGACGGCATTGGTGAGCGCCACAAGCCAACAAGCGAAAGACCAGCCAGCTGGCAGTGTGGCTGTCTCTTGAGCAAGACTTGTTTTGTTTGGTCATTGTTTTTCCGAGCTCCATAGTGACTGCAGGTATGTCTTTAGAAAGGTCTCGCCATTGACTGCAAACAGCGACAGTAGCTCAGCCGGACTCTACTACACATGCGATCTACAAACACAGACTGCCGCAACAGGCACACACTTGGTGATACTCTCTGTAATACTCTGGTGAAAACACTTTCGCTAAGGGACAGTGGCGCGAGAGGGGACGATCAACAAGCTGAAAAGAGTCGAAATAAATCACTCGACTTCTTTGAGCCTCAATCTAGATATTTTGCGTTACGCCGACTGGGCACAGCGTTGCGTCATCAGCATCGTCTTCGCCCTCTGATCGTAGTGATGGCGATGCAGGTAGTTACGGTCTCTGCATTGGTCACCTTCGCTCGTTACGAAGGAGCGGACACATGTAACTCGCTCCTCATGCAGTCGAGCCTCGCTCAGGGTGCACGTGTTGCACGTGACTGGGGGGGGGGGCTGGGCGGCGCCACTCGCGAGTGGCGCTCGGTCGGGCGAGGTAACGAGTCGCGCGCCCGAACGAGTGTTGACAATCGACGCCGCTAGTCAACCTGTTTGCTTGTGCTGGTTTGGGTGGAAACACCGTACGCCGTACAACTACTAAATGTGATCGTCGTTGAGTCAGGTATTTATAATGCGTGCCAAACATTGTGTTTGTCATCGGCTGGTATCGCGTCCGGATCGCCTTCTGTTACGTAGCGAAGGCTTGGGCCGCCCGAGCGTTAGCCAGGTAGCTAGTGAGCCGCCGTTGAGATGATGGGGCGGTCGCAGAAGGCTCACACTCAGTCTAGTGAGGGCACTACGCACCTTCTCCGTTGCTCTTAAATGGCCATATCACACGCGCACCGAGTGGCGCTTCAATCTGTCGCAGACGCCGCCGCCACCGATGACGACAGGCACGACGGAAACGGCCACTAAAATTACGGCGACGCTGATGATTACGAAGGCGCCGTGTCTCTCGATTGCGAGCCCGATAACAGGAGGACAGGCCGTCGAATGGATTTCAAGGTGACGTCGACACCAGAATGGCGGCCATCATCCAGCCACTGAGTGAGTGCGTGAGCGAGTGAGTGAGCGAGAGTGGGCGAGTGAGTGTCTGTGAGTTTGTATGGCCTAACGAGTTGGAGCTAGAGAGCGGCGAGAAGAGGTGCACAAGTGCAGTTGCTTGGGCGAGCCAGCGTACTTCTACCACAATCAGTTGGAAGCAGACCAGGCTCGCGCGTGTTCGTCTCAAGGGAAATGAGTGGGACAACTTGTTGACATAAGTTACGATTCTCTCGAGCCTTCGCGGCGCCCAGTCGTCGGGCTATTCAAGCCTCTCGCCACCGAGAACGCCTGTCCGCGGCCTTGGCGCGGCCGCCGACGGCCAGCCAGCACTCACGAACCGACCATTGGGTTGCTTGGCGGCGCTGTGACGCTGTGAAGCCCATCGGTTGCTATTGATTGCGGCGCTGGTCGTGCTAGTCTAGCTCGTGGCGGTGGCAAGTTCAGGAAGTTGTCCTGTCATTCGGCTCTCTCGCTGATCGGCACTTTGAATATCTCCAACCTTAAGATAGGGTGCACGAGCGAGTCGCGGGCTCAGAGGTGCAGACACAGTCGGCCGATCATGACGACGGCCTGCAAACGACGGGCCTCCGATTGTGTCACCAGAAACCAGCAAGCAGCTGTTGCAGTTGCAAGGAAGCTTAGAAGCAAGGCAGACATCAAATTCACCAGCCCAAATTCCAACACCAACAACTGCAGACTATCGTTCGCCATGCAAAACTCAAAGATCACCTCCACTGTGTGCGCGCTCGCGCTCGCAGGCGCGGCACTAGTACTAATTAGCAGATGTGATATAACTTCCGCCCAGTCGGCGCGCGTCACGAGCCTGAATCTGCCGCCGTCGGCCGACAACGAGGGTAGCCAAGGGCCGGCGAAAAAATGCAATGAGGAGCGCCACATTGAGATGGATCGCTGCGCCTCAAGCCTCGGCTTCCTCGGCGACCGTAGCTTTGTTATGCCAAAGAACGTAACTCAAATGGACAACTTCTGTGGGACACTCACCAAGTCACTCAAGTGCATCCAGAACTATGCTCGCGAGTGTCTCAGCTCGTTCCCGCGCCAGGTGCTGCTAACTGTCACCCGCAACGGTCGTAAGCAGTACAACCAACTGTGCGCCAGCTCACTCTCGAAGCAGGAGTTCATGGACAACCTCACCTGTTTGGCGCCCGAGAACCTGGAGCAGCTGCACCAGTGTATGGACGGATCTATCGCGCGCTTCGAGTACGTGGCCAACAGGGTAGAGACTGACGATCGTATATCGGCCATCTGTTGTTCCTACCAAATCTTCAAACGCGACATTCAGGAGACGGTGGAAAAGACTTGCAACAAGTTCTCCAATGTCAATCAAACCGCGCATTACCTGCATGAAATAATCAGCACCACCACCGGCGAGCTCATCGACCTCGTCTGCGGTAGCTACAAAACTTTCGAGGATTGCAAGGCCAAGCCTAAGATGGCCGAGCTCGTGACCACCTTCACGGATATCACGATCAAGACGAAAAAGAAACAGATCAAACCTCGCGCGAAATCGCTCATCTCGTTGTTCGTCGGTATTCTGAACTCGTTCTAAGCTCATAATCAACCATCAATATCAGAACGCCGGTTGAAGTCTGTAGGCCAAAACTTTCAATATTGATGATGACAATGAACTCTAAGGTGGATACGACTATGTCCATCAGTGTACATAGAATGATTGGAAATAGTCTAGGTGGAAGAGAGCGTTACGATTAAAATGTGATCCTCCAGTCAGAGTAATCTGACGATACCCTGGATATCTATAGCTCGACTCTTCATGTCTGATGCACTAGTAGTTGATCAAGACTGGAGGCACTAAATTAGAGCGCGAGGTTATACGATAAGGTTTGTGGTTAGGACGCACTAATTTATGAAATCTTTTCCGAGAGCTAGCGCAGTCTGTGCGGGAACTTATGTGGCTTGCAGTCACGTTTTCGGATGCAAAATTTGGAGACGACTTCTGTTTGTCCTCCTTGGCGATCGAGGATTTGCGGGTCGCAATCGAGCTAATCTCGGTCGTCGCTGATTTGCGACTTCTCTACCATTATCTACTCACCTTTCTATTACATAGAGCCTCCATCATGTCCTTCTACAAGGTCATCACCTTAGTGCCGAGGCGTACCATGGCCAGTAAGCCTCCGTCGCCGCCCTCGAAGCCATCCCAGTCCTCGGGACAGGACAATAGCAAAACAGATATCACCAAGTCCGATCAACCCGAAGCAACTAAACTTGATATGCCCTCTCATACGGGGCAAACCTCAGTTAACATGAACCTCGACGCGGTGGGCTTCAAGTCAGACAAGTACAGCAAGAATGTATTTCTGAATCCTCTCTTAACACCGCCACCTAGGAGTCCTCGAACACCCGAGGACTTCATGAACCCCGATAAGCTCGGTCACTGGACCTCTCATGGGTTTGATCACTCAAATAAGCTCCGAGATAGATTTCAATTTCACGAGTTAATGTTTATAACTTTGACTTTATGCTCATTCTCTTTCTACCTCTGGCTCAACAGTCCTGATTTCAGTCTGAGAGATTGGGCCCGACGCGAGGCCTTTCTCAGAACTGCAAAACGAGAGGCGCTCGGTTTACCCCTAATCGACAGAGACTACATAGATCCTGCCAGGATCGTTCTACCCACTGAAGAGGAACTAGGTGATTTCCCAGTGACTCAGTAGAGTTAACGCACTCGTTCTAATTATTGGCTCAGGGCGGAATGAGAGGTCAAGTTGGAGATGGCATGCCGAATGTTATGTTTATATAAGTGATCAATCAACGTGTTAGGAAGATATCAGAGCTATATCGCTATTAAAGTTCTAAACTCATGACGATAGAAGTTTCACTCTCACTATATCATGGTGTTAGCTTCTTTTTAATCGTCTTTGATGGGATCACATATTGTTCATGAACAAATTGATGAGGTTTGAGATAGTGTTGATCCGGCAAGCGTTGATGCTACTACTTTCTGTACCACATTTGCGCCATGTCGTATCGGTTAATCTTCTTCTGAAGCTGTAGGATTCCGTACATCAAGGCTTCGGCCGTCGGTGGGCAGCCGGGTACGTATATATCCACTGGTATGACACGATCGCAACCTCTCACCACTGAATAACTGTAATGATAGTATCCTCCTCCATTTGCACAAGATCCCATGGATATAACCCACTTCGGATGAAGCATCTGATCATATACCCTCCGAAGGGCTGGAGCCATCTTGTTGGTGACAGTCCCGGCTACTATGATACAATCCGCTTGTTTCGGTGCCGCTCTGAATACAACTCCAAATCGATCCATGTCGTATCTGGGTGCCGCTATGTGCATCATCTCAACAGCACAGCAGGCCAGTCCGAATGTGAGTGGCCAAAGGCTGCTCCTTCTAGCCCAATTGAATAGATCGTCAACCTTTGTGAGGGCAAATTCCATCTTTTGATCAATCTTGCTCATGTCTGTTATGGCTGATGGCGAGGGTTGAGACACCTGAGTGGCCATCGCCCTCACAGGCATGGTAGTTAGTGCTTTGGTTATCGTCGACATGCTTGCATGCAAAGAATTCGCCATCTTGGAGTTCGTTCTAATAGTTTTATTTCGAATAATCGAAACTCGAGGCTTAAGTTGCGAGACGAACAACCGTCGACTAATGATTGTGTTCAGAATTTCTAGATCGTGCACAAACATAAACAAGCCAGCGCGCGCTGATGAAAGTCATGCACTCAAGCGCTCTGTACTTCTTTCAGCGTTCGCCTAGATGCAAACCCGCAGTTGCCTTCATCTCGAACTGGTGAATGAGCGGCTAGTTGAACTGATCCCAGGCCAAAGGTAAGGCCAGAAGGTCTCAGGCATCCGAATGCAGGCTGTATCCGACATGTGATTGCAAATTTCACAACAATTTTACAGGTTCGTTTGTGCATCGATTAGCTTCATCTGTGGCGACCTATGAACAGGCCGTAGCTTGGCCGGTGGAAGTAAGGCCCACCAACGATTTGCCTAAGCCTGGCCTAGAGCTCAGTCGCGGTCGACATCCACTGGCTTGCCAAGTTGATCACCAAGATCACGCTCATAAGGAACTCTTCCTATCGCTTGTTTGGGAGTTTGTTGCCAAATCATTGAGGTCAACAAAAATTCTGTACGGTCAGAGGTGTTGTCGAGTCATAGCCGCCCCATTCGTTTCCCCTGCCATTCGTTTCCCGTACATCGGTGGCCGTTCAGAACTTCTCGTCACAGGTGATTTGACACATTGATGACCAACCATCGGGTCATGTTAATCATATTGTGGTGCTTACGAGCACCACAGCCACGACATAACCATGTTCATGTCGCAGTCTTCTTTGAAAGACTTGCAATTTGATCGAGAATCCGTCAAGAGCACTTGGTTGCCATATTCTCTTCGGGAAGCCGACTCGCTCCAAGTGTCAAGCAAAAATGAGGCGAAACTCCGGAACTGCGTTGCTCTGGTGCGTACTAGTTCGCCTCCTCGGGCTTGCGGGCGCGGCTGAAGTGGACAATCTACAGTCGTCTATGCAACCAGCGCCTATACCAAACGCTCGTCTTGTGAGTTCCAACACCATCGTCAACAACAATAAGCAGACTGCCCCCTATGCGATCGCTGATCAAGACGCAAAGTCGGAGAAGAATGTCGTTCTACACTTGGCGCTGAATCAAACTGTGGCCAGTCCTTCCGGCCTCGACATTGACAAGCAGCGTTGGCATCTGGTTGACGAGAATGGATCGCGGTTAGCAGAAAAAGGCGTCAGCTTTGAGCTGAACAAACTTATCGAGACCTTGAACAGCAACAATATCACAAGCGAGGTTCGCTTCGACAACTATCGGCCTGGAATGGTCAACATTACGATCTCAAATTGGCGGCGTGAGCATGGTCAGGACGAGTCCAGTCGCGGGCTCCTGGGCCTGGAGGATTTGCTCGACGAGTCCAAATTTGAGCCTTCCCTGAACTTGAGTTCGGTGGTTCGCGACAACCACCGGCTGGTGACTCGACAGCCGGCAAGATCCAAGCCGAGTGTCGGGCCGCTCACTGTGCCACCCCTGAGGCGCACCCTCGATGTGGTGGCCGAGAACTACACGACAAAGAAGATTGCCAGCGAGGCCAACATATTCGCTCTCAAGCTGCTCGAACAACTTAATATCGAGCGACTCGGCAACGAGAACCTAATCCACTCGCCGTTTGCTATCTACCAGGGTCTGGCTTTGCTCCTATCCGGCTCGGCGGGCGAGACATCCCGCGAATTGGACAGACTGCTATTGAGCCTCCAGTCAGTTTATGAAAACACCAAACTGACTCATGACCAGGATCGCGCCCGACTAATGGCCAGTTTCGGCGATGTCGTACGTCAACTTCAACTCAGCTCTACAAATCACCTGCAAACTGGAGGCGCGTTTGCCTGCCCTTCAGGAGATATCAAGGCTGCAACCGACACTGGACTCAATATCGAGTGCGGAGAATTGTCGCGAGCCCTAGATCAGGTGCTCTATCGGGGTGGCTCTGAGGAGCAGCACTTTATCGTAGCGAACAATCTGTTGTTCTCGCCGGCTGCCTTTGAGATCTCAAATGAATTCAAGTCTTCTCTGAGTACCTATTTCAACAACACTGCGCTCACTAAAGTTGAAGTTGGTAGCACCGAATCTGTGCAGGTCATCAACGGCTGGATCAGACAGGCCACAGCAGGTCTCATACCGTCGATTATCGGGAAGAGGAGCACTTTCGACGAATTCAATGTCATGACTTTGCTCAGCACCTCCTGGCTGGCACAAGAATGGCGCAACACATTCAGGCGCATTGCTTCGCCGCTCAGGTCGAATATCCGCCTCAAGGGTCAGTCAATCATTCGAGGCGCCCGAAACTCGCCAAGAGTAGGCGGCGATGAGCCGCTGATGGAGTTCGTCGATGATCAACGGAACTCGCATTTCGTCGAGTACATCCAATCAGAGCCCACACGTCATATACACAACTATCACGCCTATCTCAACAAGCAACTCGTTGACGTCGTCGTAGTTCCGTTCCGCAACAGCCATCAGCGTCTAGTGGCTCTAACACCTTTGGTCGCACCCACCACTAATGGACCTAGCATTTTGGCTCACATCAACAGCCAACTCGTGACTGCGCTAAACCACACATCCGATCTGAATAATGATCTTGATCAGTATGACAGCGCGAACAAAAGTCCACAACAAGTTCCGGCAGAATCGAGTCATTTGAGCAAAATGATAGCGAACTTTGCCTCAGAGCCGCGTCGAACCTTACGTCAATTATGGAATACCATCGCCCCTGAAATCATTACCAAACAAACTCTTCAGAGTATGCAGACCGCTTCACGTCCAAACTCTTCGTCGTTTAACGGGTCGGACTCCATTCTGTCGATACCAATGCCACCTAAAGTTCAACTGTCGATGCCTTTGATGAGATTGAACGCAGACGCAACCGTCTCCGCGGCGCTCAATCATGTCGGACTAGTCAATGCTTTCGATCAAGCTCAGGCTAATTTCATCGGCATCAATGGTCATCCCTTCAACTATAACAAATTGCACCTCAGCAACGTCCTCTACAAGACGACATTCAATTTGAATGAGGCCGGCATCAACTACGATCGCACCGTAAGGACGTTGGAGTCTATGAGAGTCTCGCCAGAGAGACGGGTGCAAAGTCAGCTGAAGCAAGAGATGGATCTAGAGGAAGGAGAGCTGATTAATGAAGTATATCTTGACAAACCCTTCATGTTCCTGATATGCGACATACGGACGCGGCTAATACTCTATACAGGCGTTGTACGCAATCCTGCCTTATGATCTAGAGTGTTTTTGATTTTGCAAAAAGACAGTGAAATCTCGTATTAAACTAGACATATGTTAAAAGATCTTTAGTTACAACCCGAAACTCGTATGTCACAGAAATTCGAGTGGAAATTTGGCTTGAGTATCACTTGAGTGTATTTCAATCACATAGTTTACGACCGAGGCCAATACTTGACCAGTAATCAGATAGTTTCTTTTGACCAGGCTCTGGGGTTTTCACAGGCGTTGAGTCCTTCTTTGATTTTGTGGAGCTAGGTCCAGCAACAGGTTCGCTACCGGTGCTGGCTTGCGAGTGTGGTGGTAGTCTCTTTTTAGCTGTTATATTGGAACTGGATTTGGCCTTAGAAGGCTGAGAGAGAGCTTTGGGCTTATTTTTGGGGTCAGGCTCAGAGATTTTATGGTAGGTTCCACCACAGGTCTCCTGGTGTTGTTTCCACCACGTATCATTGGGGCCGGGCTTTCTATTCATGGATCGCTTTACAAGCCCGAAGAATGGACGTCTATTTTGACAAGGACCGTCACATTTCCAGACGTGAGTTTGATAGTTGCGTACTTCATCATGGAATGTGTGATATACTGTGATTGAGGTTCCAGTCATCTGATTTATGCGGTACATGTGAAAATGAAATTTGTCTCCGTGAGATTCGTGGTTGTCATCCTCTCTAGTAACGAATAAAAAGCCATGTATCATCTCGTGCAAGAGAGTCTCGACGAGATCTTTGCGACTTCTGAGCTGAAGTAAAGGTAATGATAGTCTAATACTGCAGAAACTAGTCTTTGGATTCCAAGCACATAAGCCCGCGGTTTGAGTCATCCTGGGCGACCATGAAAGCTCAACGCAGTGTCTGGTCAGGGTTTCTTCGAAAAACTGTGTATCAAACTGCCGGAAAAGCTCCCATATGTCAGGATTCGGATCTAATAACTCGAGGTGCTGTGCAACGATGTCGTAGTCCATTGACTTGGCCAATTCTGATGAGATGCTTACGATGAGCGGTACAACTAGTCTAATTTATAAATTCTTCGCATTAGTGGGCATGGTTCGACCAGATCACTGCTTTGTGACACTCAACTAGGAGCCACACAGACTGTCTATTTAAAAGATTCTTGCATCCAAGAAGGATAACAACTTGGTTGATAAAAACAAACCAAATTTTCAACTTGTTGTTGCCTTACTGATGCGTAGGGCGCATCGCTCACGAGATCCGATATCGCGTCGAAATTTGGCGTGCTGGTGAAAATGTATTGCGCTCCAAGTCGCGCCTAAAATTCCGATTCTAAACTTCAAATAAATCCATATATCTCGTACTATGATAGTACTAATATGATAGTAGTACAAGTTGGAACTTACCAACTCCTTTATATGTAGCCGCCATAAAACAACTGCGTTAGGCGCGCAAGCGCTGTCGCATACTGTCATTGTTTACCTCATCTGATGGACTAATGCGGAGTCATGGACACCATCTCGGAGTCGCTGTATCGCAAACTCATCAGCCACCAAGTACTGAAGGACTATTAGATTTCAGGCGATTTTGTCGTAACCATCAGATACTCATAACAGAAGGCCCACATAATTCATAGCATAATGGTCAACCGGACTTTTGAAGAGGAGATGAAGTTCCTGGAGAAAGTCGAGCATAACACCTGGCGCATCAAGAAAGGATTCGTGCCCAACATGCGAGTGGAGGGTAGATTCTATGTCAATGAGAATCTCGAGCAGTTGATGTTCGATGAACTGCGAAACTCTGATAAGGGGGGTGGTTTCTTGCCAGCTGTCAGACAAATCGCAAATGTTGCAGGTTTACCAGGAATCGTGGGTCATTCTATCGGCTTACCCGATGTTCACTCAGGCTACGGTTTTGCCATTGGTAATATTGCCGCCATGGACATGTCCGATCCAGAGGCTGTAGTGTCTCCTGGAGGAGTGGGATTTGATATCAACTGTGGCGTGCGACTCATTCGGACGAATTTGACAGAGAAGGACGTAGAACCTGTCAAAGAGGAGCTATGTCAAACTTTATTCGAACATATTCCAGTTGGAGTGGGAACCAAGGGCTCTATACCAATGACAGCGAAAAAATTAGACGAGGCTTTAAAGATGGGGGTCGACTGGTCTCTTAGGGAAGGGTACGCATGGCCTGAGGACAAAGAACACTGTGAGGAGTTTGGACGTATGGCGAATGCTGATCCAACAAAAGTTTCTGAAAAGGCCAAAAAACGTGGATTTCCACAGCTCGGAACTCTAGGATCCGGTAACCACTATGCCGAAATACAGGTGGTCGACGACATATTTGACGAGCAAAAGGCAGCCAAAATGGGTGTTCGAGCGGTCGGTCAAGTATGTGTCATGATTCACAGTGGTAGTCGCGGTTTCGGTCACCAAGTGGCGACGGACGCGTTGCTTGTCATGGAGAAAGCTATGAAGCGTGATGAAATTATTGTCAATGATCGACAGCTAGCATGTGCTAGAATCAACTCCAAGGAAGGCCAAGATTACCTCAAAGCAATGGCTTGTGCATCAAATTTTGCTTGGATCAATAGAGCTTCAATGACATATTTGACGCGCAAAGCCTTTGCTAAAGTTTTCAAGACTGATCCAGAAGATCTTGACATGCACCTAATCTACGATGTGTCCCACAATATCGCAAAAATTGAAGACCATACTGTGGCCGGTGTCCCGAAGAAACTACTCGTCCACCGGAAGGGTGCAACTCGTGCTTTTCCGCCCAACCACCCGCTCATATCCGCCGATTACCAAACTACTGGACAACCCATCCTTATCGGTGGCACCATGGGAACACACAGTTATGTCCTCACAGGAACAGAGACGGCCATGGATCAGACCTTCGGAACCACATGCCACGGTAGCGGACGTGCACTATCGAGGGCCAAGTCACGCCGAGATCTAGACTACAAAGATGTTTTGAAAGAAATGTCGAAGAGAGGTATTGCTGTGCGTGTCGCCTCACCCCACTTGATCACAGAGGAAGCTCCGGAGAGTTACAAAAATGTCAATGACGTGGTTAATACCTGTCATGAAGTTGGCATAAGCAATAAGTGTATAAAACTCAGGCCCATTGGTGTAATCAAGGGCTAGTAACGAATCATTTGTTTGTTGATCGACTTATCTGACTTGTCAATCGATACGGTGGTGCTGGATGTCAAGGTCATGTCGTCTCATTGTCGACATTTTGCTGTATGCAAGAGTTTAAATGCCGGTTTTTCATTTCTCTTGTCAATGACAGCAAGTGAGTAAACGCATGGCCGGTCGCTTGTGCAAATGTTTTCATTCGCATAAATCATCCACTTCTCCGCTTATTTAGAATTCCTATTCCATGCTCAATGTCTGTAGACAATGACCCCAAGGGTCTCGAAGACAGCCATCGATGGCTTCAGGTACACATTTGCGATGCTTAAACCAGACGTCGCCTGCAACTCAGTAAGTCGGCAAACTATTCTGTCTATAATAGAAGATAACGGTTTCCAGATCGTCAAGATTCAGAAGACTAGGATGAGTCTTGAGCTGGCTAAAGAGTTTTATTCAGAGCACAAAGACAAGTTCTTCTTCCTTCGATTGGTGACTTTTATGTCCAGCTCACCGATCTATGCACTAATACTGGCAAAAAAAGATGCCATTTGTTCTTGGAGATCTCTAATAGGCAAAGCGAATGTATACAGAACAATCCACTCAGATCCAGACTGTTTAAGATCGAGATTCGGCCTGACAGACACTAGGAATGCTGTTCATGGTAGTGACTCAGAGATGACTGTCCGTCGGGAAGTGTCTTTTTTCTTCCCCGACTTCTTTGTTCGTGATATGACTGATAATAATGTTAATAAAGACACAAGTCTATGATTGTACCTACATTTGTCCAGAATGTCATACTCTGCATGTGTATATATTAACTATCTGTATATTAATCGATGAGCAAGATCCATAGTTAGCATAACACAAATTCAAGTGCTCATAGATAACCCTAAGCATATATAACGGTCAAAACTATTCCGATCACTAGGAGTATGAGTATGGACAAACAGATTAGTTTCTTGATTCTAGCTTTCGAACGGTATGCTATTGCTTGATTCACCTCCACTCTAGCCTTGTCGACGTGACTTTTAGATAGGGCGACATGGTTCTCAATCCTATCAACCATTTCGCCTTGAAGTTCAACAAGTGTAGCTAAATCTACGAAAAGATCGCGAAGCTCGAGTATGCTCTTTTCTAGCTTCATAATATCAGAGTGTCTAGCTTCTATCTCGGCAAGTGTCTGTTTCGCCTGTTGCGTCTCCATTTCGATGCCACGTGTGAATATTGCAGGATTGCCTGATTCAATCATCTCCTCGATTTCGTCGTCAGTCGTGACACGCCCCGTTATTTCTAGCTGACGTTGGATACGTGCCTTACATCTATCCCTATAATCTGCTTGAGTTAGCTGGTAGTCAGTCATAACATCTGTGAATCTATTAGTTAGCATCTGTTGCTGAGTGGCACGAATCCTGTGTTCGGCCGAGAATTGATCCTTCTGTCCGATCTGTTCGTTAATCTGACTCATTTGTTTCAGCTTCAAGGTGATCCTGTTGGCCTCCTTGGTTATGGAGGCCATAACCGATTCGAGATGTCTCTTGACATTATCATCGATTTGGGGAGTGGATAGGATGAGAGAGTGAGTCTTTTTGACATCATCAACGTCGTCGCCGAGCTGACTGATGGAGTTGACCAGCTCCTCGCATTCTTTGTGGAACTCGGCCAGGGAGTAATTCAGATCGTGCATCTCGATGCTCGTGAATGGATCATCTTGGGACCCATTCTGGTTGTCTTGGCAAGCCTTGAGGGCAGCCAAGCGGTCCTTAGGCATAACCGAGTATCTTGTGTAAGTCCAGGTGGCTAATCGGACACCCGAGAGGGGATAATCAAGAGAATAGCGGCATCGGGTTGCGAGTTGGGGAGGAGGCGGAGCAAAACAACGACAAAATGAGTGTGGTGGAGGTTGTGTCGTTTGCACTTGACTCGCGACCGCTCGGTAGCGGAGATCGGCCAGTTTTGAACGCGTGAGTGCGGCCTGTGTTCGGAAATACTGCGCGCCTGTCACAGCGTTGGAAGCGTTTCACAGGTGGACACAAAACAGACTCTCGTTCTGGAGTTACTCAACATCAGCCTTCTCTTTCGGTCTTCGTGTCAGAATTCGAGCTCGACTAAAGCGAGGGAGAGAGAGGAACTGTGAAAGGGATGTCTCGCTTTTTGGCTGTAGGTGCTCGATGACAGCTATCGAGAGGTCGCAGGGATGTGAGCGCGCCTCGCGAGTGGGACAGCCTCTCGAGGGAATCACTGAACTCCAAAGGGAACCTGTTGCGAACTCGCCCGAGCTGAGGCAGAGCCATTGGTGGTTTGCGATGCGGGGCGGCATATCGCACATAAAACCGTTCGGAAAGAACCGTTCATTGGACGCCTCATTATTAATTCAAGAAAATGGCGATAGTGTGGACTCGAATGAGTGTATCAGTGGCAATAATACTCCGCGTGAGGAGCTTTATTGATCAGTGGAAGTGGTGAGCAAACACTGTTGTGGTTACAGTCATAACAAATTGAGTCGAGTCTTGCTCATAGAGAAGAAAGTGACACGGCCAGCCGGAAAGCCGCGAGCCGCTTCCGCCGGCCGGGCGATAATAAGTTCAACTATGTACACATTGAGACTATCGACACACTCACACACTTACACACATACAGAGAAGTTATGGTGTGCGTGTGTATGTGTGTGTGTAAGAGAGAGCTAGATGGTGGTGGTGTTGGTCATGATACGAGCGGCTGTCAGCTAGACGCTCATGTCGCTATGGTGCTAGTTGAGGTTGGTCGGTTGATTGAAGTATAGTAGTCGTGGTGATGCTTAGCACACTGTTGTCAAGTATTTGTTGAGCGAGGCCAACGAGGGGAGGTAGAAGTCTGGGGCGCATTGTTGCTCCTCGAACTCGCTGGACGAGCCGTACTCGTGCGCCTCCTCGATCGTTCCGATGCCGCTTTGTACGAATAGAGTGGACATGCCGTTGTTGTGGCCGAACGGCATGTCAGTGGTCAGGCGGTCACCGATCATAATGGTGCGCGCCGGGTCAATGGTCGGGTGCTGGCTGCGGATGATGTCGAAGAAATAGGTGCCGGGCTTGCCGAGGACAATAGGGTCGCGGCCAGTGCCCGCCTTGATGGCCGACACGTACACGCCAGGGCCAGGCACGAAGATGTCGGGCGAGATGGAGGGAAATGACTCGTCGGCGTTCGACGCCACGAACAGACAGTCGGGCTGCTTCACGTAACTGCAAGCCTTAGCGAGCTTCTTGAAGCTGACCTGGTTGTCGAAGCCAACCACCACGGCGCCGACGTTCTTGTCCACCTTGAAGCGCGCTTGGCCGGGCGCCCACTCCTCGGGGGTCAGGTCGGGTCCGACGCCAAAGTTCTTGATGCCCACGGCGCTCAGCTCGTCCGCAATGCCTTGGCTGCCGAGCACATACACGGACCGTTTGAAGTTGATCTGCTTCAGGTAGAGCGCAGTGGCGTAGCTGGTGGGGAACACCTCGTTGAGATGGGCGTCATAGCCGAGCTTGCGCAGCTTCTGCAGGAACTGGACCCGATTCTTGGTGCTGTTGTTGGTGGCGAAGACGATCTTCTTGCCCAATTTGCGCAGACCATTCAGCGCCTTGGGCACGCCGTCGATGGAATCATTGTTGATGTAGAGAACTCCGTCACAGTCGGTGACGATGGTGTCGAACGAATCGAGGAAATCCTCGAACGTGCCCGAGTTATCCAAGCTCTCGATGTGAAACTTGACCATTCTGGCGGCTCGTGACGACTGGCGAGGTTTCTGATGAACTGGAGAGTAACAATGTAAGCGGTTGCGGTTTGTGACGGATGTGATGTAACGCGCAAAGGTGGCGACAGTCTTGGTAGTTGAGGAGAGCGAAGTTGCGTTTGTTGTGCTGAGTCGCTGGTGATGACACTCAAGTCGAGCGAACATGCAAATGGGTGACAGTTGACGTGTGATCGACATGATTGGCTATCCGGGCGACTTTATAGCTGTCGAGATCGCTTGGACACCGTAGATCTGAACTGACGGACCAGTGGCCTGCGCGCCGTCTACGTGGCCGAGGATCGCGCGTCTGGCGGCACATTGGCACGCGCTCGACGCCGGCGCCACCGAGAGCTCGTGCAACACGCCGAGCGGCGTCTTTGAGATTGGGCTGAGCGTCTGCGCACCTGTCTTATCGCACGCGGCCATCTCGCCCCGGCGCTCGCCGGCTGACAAGCCGATCACCCCCGACCGATTGACGCTCGCTCTCGGCCGCTATCACCCTCGGCTGTCCGTTAATCACAACAAAGTTGTCGGCGCGGTGCGCGCACGCTCTCCGTGGCCAACAGCACCAAAAGCATACCGTACACATTCCCCTCATGACCTGGGAACTTTTCCCGGTGCCAAGCGGGTGTGAAACGAAGTGGAATTTTCTCACCCTGATCGCGTCCTAGGCTCAAGCCAGCCACGTGGGGACCTTTGCGCGCCTGCGCTACTCTCGTGCACGTTAAGAAGAGCGGCCGCTCGGAGTCGTAGGAAAAGTTGCACTGGGCGCCAATAATCAATGACTCCAACGTCGATAAGATTGTCATACGCTTCCAGATTCACACGACCATTGCCGACGGCGCGCCTCGTCTTTGTGACGATCAGTGCAGGCTCGTCTGCCAGCTGATAACGGAAGTCTGCGGTGGCTCGCTTTCCAGTGATGTTCGCCTCCCCGAGATGATGCGCGCTTTCGAGAGCGCTGAATAGCGCCTCTGCACTCGCCTAACCGAGTGCAGAGGCGTCCGGGGCTGCGCTGTAGTGCAAACAATTAGCTCGATCAATTGATGTCACGTCCCTCGGCGGCGGTGATGGCCAGATTAGACCATGTCCGAGTGATGACGTCTAACAGGGGCCATGCACCGCGAGCGTGCGGGAGAACACTTGGTTCTGCAGATCGGTCATCAATATTTTCTCGGTCTCTCTCTCTCTCTCTCTCACACTGTTCCTCCCCAGAATTAGAATTCTTCCGACAATATTCGCAGGCTGACCTGGAGTTAGTGTCAACATATCTATCTCGCCACCCGGCGCGTGGCCACACATCTCTCTTTCTCTCTGTCTAGCTTCCCCCTCAAAAGGAACCCCGAAAATAGATAACCCCGATTCGTGACTTGAACAACATTGACAGTGCACGCTCATTGCTTCTTGACTGCTCGCACAGCTCACGCGTCTTATGCATGAGCTCTAGTGATTGAGTGGTTTAGTCATCTCGTGATCATGGATATGCTAAGCCATGCGCTCGCCGAGCTCCTGGATCCGAGCGAAGGTTGTTGAGATTGGTAGACTCTGATGGAAGAAGAACAGATAGTTAACAGCAGATAAGTGCACTGCAGAGAAAATTCAGAGATGGTTGAGTGGTCTCGTTTATAATTGGTTAGCTGAGGCCTAAGAGAACTTTAGTGAGGTAATATGTACAGATTACATGAAGATATCTCCTAATTGCTAGTCGCTCCGACGCGTGATAGTCTAGCTCTGTAGACAATCTGTGTCATTCGAGCGTTATGCTAATATTATGATGAGTTCTACTATAACCCATCGCCACGGTGTCATCCGAGACCTAGAACGATACCGATCTCTAGCTTTTGTCTTTGGACTCGCTGGGCTTTGATGCACCTCCACCAGAAGCGGGAGTTGTCGCGCTCGTGTCATCTGCCGAAGAAGCTGTTCTCATTTGTGCATCTAGAGAACGTACGAACGCTTCGAGATTCCCGAGGTTTGCCGCATCGACACACTCTTGACTCAGACCAAACTGAGACATTAATGGACCTAGCTGACCGGACTGTAGAGCCACACAGAACTGGCTTAAGGATGAGCGGAATTGCGAGGAGCGAATAGTGTCTGCAAACTGACTCTTCCTGTCATCGCTTGTTGTCGAGATCAGTTCTGGAGCAACCGGTGGCAGATGTGGCTCCACTTGACGCATAAAGTTCTCGTCATTTAGCAAGTGGGCGAGGCTGTCGGAGTTTAAGGCTGTGGATAGGTCAATCACCGGCTGGGGGGCATCCCGTTGAGCTGCTGAACCGCTCGAAAGTGCCTCGGCATTCGTTACGTCCGAGCCTCCAGCGGCTATGGTAGCAGCCATCAATGCACTGACATCATCTTCGTTGCCATCCATCAGGGTTCCAGATATGAGTGCTCGCAAGTCGTTGAGATTTGGAGTTGAGTCTGAGGCGGCTACAGCGCCGGACGGCGGATTGGAACTGGCTGAGTTGGGTCCTGAGTTTGTTGTGCTAGCCGTGCTGCTAGCTGAGGCGCCCGAATTACTGCTCGGCGACCTGCCGGTTGCGCTGAGAAGCGAGGCTAGATTCATGCCGTTGGCGCTCAGCAGATGGGCAATCTGTTCTTGTGTCATGCTATTGAACAATTGGTGTAGGTCTCTCTCGGAAGAGCTACCGCCACCAAGATCGTTGCCAGCACGAGGCGGGTCGTTGAGGAGCTGATTGATCTTTTTGCAATACTCGTCGTCGCGGTCTGTCTTGGCCTCCTGCATCCAGAAGAACATTTTCTTGTTGGACGACTTCATCTTGAGCACGTAAACACGTCCGCTGGTGCACTCTTTGACGCGCTTGAATTCACAATCATCGGGGAACAATATGAGGTCATCCTCAGTGGCGCCCGTCTGACGGTCCTTCCAACAGAAGTGCATCAGATTGTCGTCGGGCGATTGACGAAGGAACACGAGTCCCTTGCGCTGGATCGGGTGGACCATTTTATCGCGCATCTCCATCTTGCCGGCCTTGAACTCGACGAGGTTGCGTGACGACGAGGCCACCGGCGAAGCACCGGTGCTGAATAGAACCGGCGATGTCATATTTGTTGCGCCTGTTTGCGTGGCCACAAGCGAAATCTATCGGCTTCTGAATTATACAGTGCGAAGACAGCTCCTTGATTCAATAATTTGACTACTATCTATGAACATTAACCGGTCTTAAGGACGGTTGTGAGTGGCACGAAAATAAGATGTGGGTTTATTGAGTCGATGCGAGACGAGCACTCGATCGTTGCTGGTCGGGTTCGAGAGAGTTCGGACGACCAAGAGCAGCCGTAGTGCAGCCTAGCCTAGAGTAGTGGATTAATAGGGTCTAGAGTTGGCGTGTGAGTTGTTGTAGAATTGATTAGCTAATGTTGTCTTTATTAAGCAGAATGGAGGTGGAAATTTTCGAAGGATTGCGTTGGAAATGGCTAGAATTCCGTGATTCCATGTTCGCTCTGCGCTCGTCCGCCTCTTTTGGACACTCGCTTGAGGCGGCCACGGCCATCAGCTGTGATCGCAACGAGGGCGCGGCGCGCGTGCCTGCGCTCTGCAGACACTGGAGTGCGCCTGCTACCCGTCGGGCGGCGCTCCAGTGCGAGCGGAAAACCTGATACGCACTCACAAACGCACGCGAGCGCGCACACACCTGGCCGACGTCACTTTGGCTAGGAGCTTGTGAGCGGGTGACTCATGAAAGTGACGCTGCTGCCACCGCCTACACAGCCTAATAATTACGCAAGCGATGCGCCCAGGTGAGTCAGTCACAGGTGTGGGTGGCCGGTGCTGACACCGAGTTGCCGATGAGCGTGCTGATGTCCTTGAAATCGTTGGTGCGGACGCCAGCAGTCGGCCGCGAGATCCGGCCGACTCGCGGCCCATTTCCGTCGCCACACTGACGATCGATCGGCTGTTCGCCGCCGACGCCGGGACTACGTGACCATTGTGTCGCCGCCGTCGCCGTCGCCGAGCCAGAGCCATCGGTGGCCAGACGGACGGTGGACGTGAGCGGGGGCGGCGCCTTGAGCGGCCAGTGCGAGGGCGCGCCGGGCTGTGTGTCGGCCGAGGGCGGCGACCGAGGCGACGACGCCGACGATGACGACAGCGTCGACGACGATGAAGAGGTCGGCGACGCGACCGACGACGCGCTCGCCGGCTCAACTGTGTTGAAGTTTCGGCAGATTGGCGTCGGCCTCGCTGTCAGCCACGAGCCAGACGCCCCCGAGCCGCCCTGAGTGCCGATTGTCTCGGCTCCAATGGACTTGAGAGACTCGAAAGGCTCGCCATTGGTTTGGTACAGCGCCAGCTGATGTGCTTGTTGGTGGCGCAGCGACGGCGCGCTCGAGGATGTGGTCGGCGGCGAGCGGGATGAAGTTGTCGGCGCGAAGACGGACGCCGACGACGTGTTGAATGATGAGTCAAGAAGGCCGACTGGCGGCTGATAATAGCCACAGGACGTGCGGCGAGTCGGCGCACAATGAGCCGCCGATAGCGAGTGATTTGGAGATTCACCAGGGCCGCTTATCAAGCGCCGCTGCTGCTGCTGCTGCTGCTGCAGTTGATTGCCGGCCGGCGACAATGGCTCGCGCGCGCGGGAACTAATGTCAACAATTACGCGATCACTTGACGGCTGCGACGGCGGCGGCGCCATTGATGACGTGAATGAGCCCGTGGCCGTGGGCGCGAGCGGCGAGTCGGCCGCCGCGTAGGCGCCCCGGTAGAGCTCGAGCGAGTGGAGCAGATTCTCGATGAGATTGGGCGGCGGCGGCGGCGCCGATTGCGCGTACAGTGGGCGCGTGAGCCTTGGCGGTGGGCGGGCGCCGTCGACGTCGCCCACACTGTTCGTTGGACCCACCAGATGCTGGAGACTTGTTGGCGTCGAGAGGCCGCCGACTGCTGCGAACTGCGACAAAAACGAGCTGAACAAATTGCTATAGGCCGCCTTGCACTGGCCCACGTCCGCGGGCCCGAGCGGCGCGCGCTGTGAGGCGCTGGCAGAGCCCAGTGGCTGATTGCAATCGCTTGAGCGCGGCGCCGACATGATGAGCCCATAGCTGGCGTCTCGGAAGTCCGTCGCCAGGTGGCTCTTGGGGGTGCAGTGGGTGGGCGTCTCACTGGTTGTCGGTCGGCCGTTTTGCTGTGCCAATGAGCCGCACTGCCGATCGCGCGACTGCCCGTCGTCATCGTCGTCGTCGTCGTCCACCACCACAATCGGCTCGTCCTCCTGAGCCATCGTTTCGCCGGGCCGCCCACTTGCGAGCGACAATTGGCACTCGCCCCCACGAATGTGCCTGTCAAACAGGTGTCCTTGTGAAGCGCTCGACGGAACCGGAAGTAGGGGGCACGCGGGCCTGGCTAAGGGGTGCACATAGGGGCTCGACGAGGGACCTGCATAG
>SNVD02009706.1:0-40500 GCA_013180625.2 Boswellia sacra
TTCATCAAAGATTTCTCGAAGATAGCATTTCCTCTATGCAGATTATTGCAGAATGAAGTGGCCTTTGAATTTGATGAGAAATGCAAAGAGGCATTTGAGAAACTGAAGGAACTCTTGACTTCAGCTCTAATAATCCAATCTCCAAATTGGAATCATCCATTCGAGATCATGTGTGATGCGAGTGATTATGCTGTGGGTGCCGTTTTGGGTCAACGAATTGGCAGAATTCCACATGCCATTTATTACACATCTCGGACTTTAAATGATGCTCAACTTAATTATTCTACCACTGAGAAAGAACTGCTAGCGGTTATTTTTGCTTTAGAAAAGTTTTGATCTTATTTGATTGGTACTAAAGTAACCGTTTATTCTGATCATGCAGCTTTGAGGTACTTGCTCACAAAGAAAGATGCAAAACCAAGGCTTATCAGGTGGATACTCCTTTTACCGGAATTTGACTTGGAGATCAAAGATAAGAAGGGAAGTGAAAACTTAGTTGCAGACCATCTCAGTCGCATTGTCCATGACGAGGATGTACTGCCATTACAAGAAAGTTTTCCCGATGAACAATTGCTGTCTCTACATGTAGCAGCCCCTTGGTATGCAGATATTGTTAATTACTTAGTTACCAAGAAGCTACCACATGACTTGACTCGAGCTCAAAGAGACAAGATCAAAAACATTGCCAAATATTACATATGTGATGATCCATACTTATGGAAGCATTGTTCTGATCAAGTGATAAGAAGGTGTGTTTCTGAATCTGAATTTAATTCAATTTTGACCTTCTGTCATTCTTATGCATGTGGCGGTCACTTCGAACCAAAAAGAATAGCCCTGAAAGTTCTTAATTGTGGATTCTACTGGCCATCATTGTTCAAAGATGCATATCTATTTTGCAAAGCTTGTGACCGTTGTCAAAGGACAGGTAATTTAAGTGCCAAAAATCAAATGCCACAAACCCCTATACTTGTTGTTGAGATTTTTGATGTTTGGGGTATTGATTTCATGGGTCCTTTTCCTTCATCATTTGGTAATGTTTACATTATACTTGCTATGGATTATGTTTCTAAATGGGTGGAAGCAAAAGCTACGAGAACTAATGATTCTAAAGTTGTTGTAGATTTGTGAATCTAACATTTTGCGAGATTGGGACCACCAAGAGCCATGATAAGCCGATAGAGGGACAACTTTCTGCAACAGATCATTTGAAGCCTTGCTCAAGACAATAACAACATCACTCACAAGTTGTCTACTGCATATCATCAACAACTAGTTGGTCAAGTGTGAAGTTTCAAATCGAGAAGGTCAAGTCCATTCTCGAGAAGACAGTGAATCCGAACAGAAAAAGATGGGAGCTACGACTAAGAGACTTTGGGCATACCGGACTGCTTACAAGACACCTATTGGTATGTCTCCGTACAGGTTAGTCTATGGTAAGCCATGTCACCTTCGGTAGAGCTCGAACACAAAGCATGGTGGGCAGTAAAGCTTTGTAACATGGAGATGGATGCTGCTGGAGAGCAAAGGAAGCTTCAACTGCAAGAATTGGAAGAACGTAGAAATGATGCCTATGAGAATTCCAGAATTTACAAGGAGAGAACTAAGGCATTTCATGATAAAATGATCTCCAGGAAGAATTTTGAAGTGGGACACAAAGTTCTTTTATTTCATTCCCGCCTCAAGTTATTTCCAGGTAAATTGCGATCTCGATGGGTTGGATCTTTTGTTATTACTGATGTCTTTCCTCATGGTGCAATGGAAATCAAGAGCTTAAAAACGGACAAAGTATTCAAGGTGAATGGGCATAGGTTGAAGCCTTACTATGAGAATTCAGTGATGCAGGACATCGATGAGGTACCTCTCTATGAGCCAACTTATCTTGATGGGTGATGGCAGGTAACGTCAGGCCGAGGACGTTAAACTAAGCGCTTATTGGGAGGCAACCCAATGTTTTTGACAAATAAATAAAAAGAGAACAAGAAAAGGAGGTAGTAATGATCAATTTTTATATCTCGAGGTGATTCCTCTCGTGGGCTTTATCCATCATAATTGATTAGGTTTTATCTCTCTTTACCATCTGTCTCATTTATTTTGTTGTTTGCTTTTAACTTTTGTTTACTATTGTGTTTTTATTTCTTTTATGTGTCTCAATTCTGTTTTGTTTTGTTTTGTTTTCTCGTCTTGCGTTTAATTTGATTATTCCGTGCTTTGAGTTCATTTATGCAACAGCTTGAGAAAACATCCAAACGGGAGTTGAAGCCATTGCTCGAAGGTTTAAAACGTGCATATCTGGGAGAAGAACAAACTCAATCGCATTATCGGTAACATCTCTCCTTTTCTACTCTTCGATGGATGCCAATATCTTTCTGTCGAACCTTCATAAATATTTCCCTTCACTTCCTCAAAATGCTGTGCTTAAAATTTATAAAGTACGGATGACTAGACTTTGGGCATTGATGCTCCTAAATGTGCCTGCTAATATTCGATGGCTTATCGAAGCCAAGGTGAGATTGTCCGGTGAGCCGGACATTAATCTCGCAAAATACATGCCTGGTCTAGGAACGAGCTACTACGCCAAGAGGCGAAGAGCGAAAAGGTTACAAGTATGTTATAAATGTGCTAGATGGAATTGTAACCAGACTTGTCGTTCATTAGGTTTTGCGTACAGGAATAGAGAAGATAAACTTTCATTTATTAAGAATGGTTTGAGTAATGAGTCACTGGATAATGTTTTGTAAACTCTCGAGTCACATTCTTGTGGACTTGTTCAGCGTGAATTGCTTAATCTATGGACACAATTCCGTGATGAATTGCAGTGTTATAGTCTAGGGAATCTGACTAAAAACGACCCTGTTTGCCAGTTTATAAGAAAACTGGATGGGAAGCAAATCCCCGACTCATAGAAGGCGTTTCAGCCGTTACTTGACGTAAAACCAGAGGAAGATGTGAGCCACAATCACAACTACTTGTATATTTGAATGTGTGTTGTTGTTGTCGAATTTTATTTTTGTTTCATTTGATCTGATTATCATGTTGTTTTTGCGTTGTTGTTGTTTGTTGATTTTGTTTGTTTTAATTTCAAGTTTTCTTTTTGACAAACCATATGACTACCCTATGGCATAAGTACACGTGGGAGATAAGTGTGGAGGTTTTGTCAACCTCTACCGAAAGTGTATCTCCATTTTTAATGCTTCACGTGGGAGATAAGTGTGAGGGTTTTGTCAACCCCCGCCGAAAGTGTATCTCCATTTTCCATGCTTCACGTGGGAGACAAGTGTGTAGGTTTTGTCAAACCTCGCCAAAAGCATATCTCATTTTTTCAAATTTTGGGGCGATAAATCTGCATCGAGCAACCCCCACCGAAATTATGTCCCCATGTGTCAAATTTGAGATTTTTACGTGTGTATATATCCATTTTGCATATTCTCAAATGTAATTTTATAACCTGTCTTGCACTTGAATCGCATAATACCTAACGTACATCATTGTCTTGCACAAGTTTAGAGCACTTTTAGAAATGGAGAAAACACCAATTCGGCGATTCCAAAATATATACGTATTTTGTGGATCGTAATTTGGTAAAGATGGAGAGTTTACAACAGCAGCTCTTGATCTTGGTGGGACATTAGCTGCGAGGGGTATTCATTTGATTTATGGAGGGGGTAGTCTTGGGTTAATGGGGTGTGTGTCGACAGCTGCATCCTTAGGAGGCAGCAAAGTTCTCGGCATTATCCCTAAACCATTAGCTGTACGAGATATCGTAGGCAACAACATGGGGGAAAAGTTACAGGTTTCTAGCATGCATGAGCCTATTGCACATATGGTCATTAAATCTGATGCATTTATAGCTTTGCCCGGTGGTTATGGTACATTAGAGGAGATATTTCAAATCACTCTTGGGCACAGCTAAACATCCATCGGAAACCCATTGGTTTGTTAAATGTCAATAATTTTTTTTTGATGGTTTGTTGTCCTTTCTTGATCAAGCAGTAGAAAAAAACTTCATCTCACAGTCGCGAGGCAAATCCTGGTTACAGCTTCAACTGCAGGGGAGTTAATTGACAAATTACAAGCATTCGTCTATTCGCCTGATCCAACAATAGCTCGGATAGATTGGTTTGGAGAAGGCAATAAGAGGCGTAAACTGGATTTAACGCTCCATCTGTAATCTCTATCTGCTGGTTTGCTTCATTTTCGTTTGCTTTCTCTTTATTGTGTTTATTTGAGTTTTTTTTATGTCATTTCTTTTGAGTTTTTTTCAGGTTGTTTCTTTCACCGTAGGTAATATTTTCTAATCTTTGCTTTTAGAGTGGTGGCTTAAAAAGTTTAAGTTCTCTTGAAACGCATTCTGGATCTCTTCAATCCATAGTGGCTGAATAAGGAGGCTAACTTCTAAACTTTTTAGACCCATTCTAACTGACTTGTTTTTGTTTGCTGACTTGTTGGACTTTGTTATTTCATGAGTAGGTTTAATTTTATGTAATTTAGAGTTGTTATGTATTTTTGTGTCTTTACCAGTTCTGACTAAAAAAAAAAATTATGGAAAAATCTGAGAATGGCAGAATATGGGGTTTCCTTAACGCTTGAAACGCATTCTCTCCAAATAAATTTGTAGTTTGTTTATTTCATGTTGTTTGAAGCGTCTTGTTTCTCGTTTTGTTCTTTCATAATAAAGGTATATAGGCTGGAAACCTTAAGTCTGCGGGCTACTGGTCCTAAGGATTGTTGAAATATACAATCTTGACTCAGGTGTAACAATGCCACGTACCTCTTTTCTTGCATTTTGTGGGTCGATGATAAGATAATGATTGAATTAAGAATAACTCTTGGAAAATGATAAATGATGCATGGATCTGTGTGCTTGAAATGTTTATTGGTTTTCGCTTTGCTTTTGATTCCTTGCGCAACATTGAGCACTGAGCTATTATCACTGAGTTATTTGTTCACTTAGAGAAAGTTTATGTAATTTAAAAGTTTCTTCAGATTTCAATGAATTCTAGAACTTGTTTGATGGTCACTCGAGGCGAAATCCTAGACTGTGCAACATTGGGGAAATGATTTAGGCCATCTTTGGACCGTTTGAGCCTTAATAGCCAACCTTGACTGAAATTGATCCCTAGTTACCCCTTTGAGCCTTTGTAAGCCTTTTTCTTTGTTAACTCACTAAAAGATTTCCTAACCTCAAATGAATTTGTTCCAAACAGTTTATCCCTTACCTATGAGCATGTAGATCATTCACAATTAAATTCTGAGCTATGTTCTGGTTTTGGGAAGTTAGAGGAGGTTGGGATGTGTCATGAGCAATGCAAGTGAGTTCTATTGTGTTTGAAAAAAAAAAAGAAAAAAAAAAAAAACCAATCTGTACTTATCGTCCACGTACTTACACATTGAGGACAATGTGTTGTTTAAGTGTGGGGGAGGGGAAGTGTAATAAAAAAAAAGAAAAAAAAGAACGAAAGAAGAAGAATAAGAGATCTATACCCTTAAGTGTTCTTAAAAAGAATGAAACAACAAAGTGTGGGGGTATAGTTTTCTTTTGTTTTCTGCAAAAAAAAAAAAAAAGATTGAGTGTTCTAAATAAGTTTGGGGGAGTAACCTGGTGAATTGAAATGAAGTTGTATTATAGGGTTGAGCTCTACATAGTCTTGAATGATTTATGTGTTTGTGGGTGATTTGAGCCAAATTATTATCCTTTATCATACCTTCACCCAAGCCAAACGTTACAAGCTTAATAAAGTCCTACTTGATCCTTGGTGTTGTGCATGTCTACATTAGTGGAGAGTGACTTGAAAAGCAGGCCTATGGAGTTCATTTATACACACATCTTCAATATTAAATATGATTCATTTTTATGCATAAACTCATCCGGGTTACAAGTGATTAGGTGAGAATGGCTCTACACACACACACTTGAGGAATTGAAGTGAAGCGAAACTAATCTTTGAGATAAAATTCTTGATCAAGTGCATTATTTTGAAGTTTTCCTTGGGTTATAATTAAGTACAATCTTTGAGGCCTATTTGCAAGATGAAGCATTTGTGTGTTTTAATTTTTTTTGATTCTGTTTCGGTTTAGTTTTGTTTCGTATCATTTTAGTTGCTCGAGGACTAGCAAAGTCTAAGTGTGGGGGAATTTGATAAGTGTCTATTTATATATCATTTTCATATCAATTCGTCCATGTTTCTTTGCTATATTCCTTGGTATTTTTATGTTTTTGTGTGGTTTTGATGTTTGTAGGAGTTTTGGAGCAACTTGCACAAAAATGGAGTAAAACCCTTCATTTTCACCTCTGCTAGTCAACCATCTTCTCGGATTTAATTGTATTGATATACAATGAACCCGATGACATATTATATACCGTTGGAAAGCTCTCGAAGTCTATTTTCTGGAGAAATTTACGGTTTATAAATCCATTCAGTGTACCAAAAGTTGTAATCAAAACAGTGTGAGAAGTATAGAAATGTAATTCCACAATCACTGTAGCATGTATAATACGGGACACTGTAGCACGTTACTGTAGCAGAGTATTTAAACACATTTTAGGGTTTTATTTTCATAACTTGAAGAGGGGAAAACGTGGGAGGAGGCTGCATTTCTGGATTTCTCTCATCCCTTGGAGTTCTTGAAGGAGAAAGAAGATTTTGAAAGAGGAGGAACTACAATTCCAAGAAGATTCATCTACAAAGAAGATTTTCAAAGAATTTGCTAAGTTCTTTCTTTCCTTTTCAATTCTGGAATTTCTCTGTATTGTATTTGTTATTCTGATTGAATATGTGTAACTAAATCTGAATTGGTTGAGGATGATTTCAAAGCCCTTGATATGGATTTTGTGAGTTGATTGTGTAAGAAATTGTTATCCAATTCTCTAATTGAAGTTGCTTGTATTTTCCATATCTAATGCTTATGATTGCTTACTGATTGTATTTGGAATGGCCAACTGAATATAATCTGTTGTTGTCTATTGCTAGATTAGAAATCTTGATCCGTAATTGTCATAAATTTCCAATCATTAGTAGCAAAATTGTGATCAGAGATTGCAATTGGAAAATACAACCTAGGTTAAATAATCTGAACTTGTGTGATTATTGCTTAGATCAACCTATCTTTCTCATCGTAATGCTTCCATTGAATTAAACTTAGAGAGCTTGTTCTAGGTTGTTTAATGGATAGAGATTAAATAAAGAGCTTGTTTTATTTAACAACAAAGTAAGGAAAGATTGGGATAACAGAGCTTGTTGTTATCTACGGTTGATAACTTCAATGCTGTAATTGGATTACAATTCTATGTTAATTCACAAATTCATATCTTGTGGCAGAGAATGAACTCTTAACCAAGTGTCTCTCATTGATTTTTCACTCCATTTAACTTTGCTTTGTGTTATTCTTCATTTGCTTTCGTTATTAAGTATAAAACCCCCCCTGTTTAGTTTATTATTGCTGGAAAATAACAAATTCAATTAGAATCAATCCTCGTGGGAACGATATCTACTTATCACTTTATTACTTGTGCGACTAGTATACTTGCTAGTTTCGAACGCATCAACATCCCATACAAAACTATTTGCCTTAATGAAACTATACAACATTAAAGGAAAATATGGTTGGTCTGACAAAAGTTTCTCCGAGTTACTTAACCTCCTATCCGATATGTTACCACCCAATAATGAGATGCCTACATCCATGTACGAAGCTAAGAAAACCATGGTTTCTTTAGGTTTGTCTTATGAAAAATACATGCATGCCCTAATGATTGCATTTTATATAGAAAAGAGTATGCATCTGAATCAAGTTGTCCTACATGTGGCTTGTCGAGATGGAAAGTCACACGTAAAACATCTGAACCTAAGAAAGGCATTCCAACAAAAGTTAATAATCTGGAATCACATAATCTGTTGTTTAGGCATATAGTTTGTCTAATTCGGTAAGTGCAGCTTGCATAAAAGTTCAGTATTTATCTGATCCTTGCCATATTGTCTTGAAAATTAGCATTATTGATAAAAATCTTGAATGATTTTATCACTCTGCTATTTAAGGGGAATTGTGAGCAAGGATAATGAGAGTGGTGAATTGCTTCTCTTTAAGTTTTCCTATTGAATGCAAGTTCAATGGACAATGTTTCTTGTATTTTTCTTGTGTTAAAGAGTATTGAGATGTGTGAGTTCATTATAGTGTTTTATATGAGTTAACAAGTCTACAATAGCTAGGCAAGAGTCAAATACTTGTGAGTGTTTGTTTTAACTCTTGGTGAATTACAGTATTCAATATTGTCCGTGGATGTAAGATTTTATAATTCGAACCATGTAAAATTCTTGTGCATTCTTTCCAATTTTGCATTATCTGTGTAACCTAGAACTAACAATGGCCACTATTTATGTCAACTAGAAAGTAACAACCAGCAATCCAGATAAAAAGAGCAAGAAAGTGCACAGGATAATAAATGAAAGCACAAATAGTTTTGATGACTAACCACTGCCACTGAATTCTCTAGGCCAGCATTTATGCCAAAATCTGTAGTTTTTGGCTTCCCTTTGAGATTTACGGGAAGATTTGCTGGCTTGATATCTCTGAGAACTAAATCACTGACACCATGCAAGTAGCTTAGTCCCTTGAAAAATCAGAGAAACCAAAATATGTACTTAGCTCAAAAAAGGCTGTGTTTATTGGGGCAATTGATACCTTCAGTTAAGAGGAAAATCAAACTGGGAGAAAATGGAGTGTCCTTACCTGCAAAAGCTTCTGAAACATAGACGAAAGAACTGGTTCTGGTATACTTTTCTATATCTAAGTAGGAGGCAGAGGAACGGTTGATTGAGGTTAGTATTATATGCTTGCAGAATACTGAATACATTTTTTTTATATCAATAAATATTAAATAATCACAAGGATTCCTTTTTGCAGGGAATGGAAAGGCTTGAGAGAATTTTTAATCATGAAGGAAGAGTCGTCGATGATTTAATCATGAAAGTGTAGTAACGTAGTTTTTATTTTTTATTTTTTATTTTGAATATTGTCTTCTTAGAGCTTTCTTAGTTATTATAGGCTATTAAGCTTTTGCATGCGTGCATATTTGAATAGATATATAACTATGTACAATCTGTAGGAGAAAGTTCATTGATGAGTGGTGCATCAATGTTCTGTACTTGCACTTTTCCTTGTATAGCACATCTTGATGCACTATAATGGAGAATGAATTCGTTTATCACTCCAGTTACTTTTATTTTGTGTGATTGCTCTTAAACTTTTGTGTGATTCTTTATTGTAAATCACTCCAGTTACTTCTATTTTGTTTCTTAATTGTTATCTTTGGTTCGTGTACTGTCAACAGGAAAGCCTGAGGTTTGCACAGATTGCTTAGAGATAAGCAATTGTTATTTGTTGATGTATTCTAATTGATTGGGTTATACATTGCATACAGTTAACCTCAAGAGTTGGGCAATAAACTCTTGCCTCCTTCTTCAATCTAGCCTTAATCCTATTGCATCATTTTCATAAAATTTGAGCTCAAATTGGTAAGTTATAAATATTTATTATTTGGATGCACTGTTTTTGCTATCTAGGTGTTCTTATATATATATATACATATATAAAATCAGATTTCTAAAAATAAAAAATATATAATACGTGTCAGCCTTAATTCTAAATTAAGGCCGACATGTATTATAGATGTAGATACTTACATGTCGGCTGAAAAACGACATGAACAAGTTTTATGTGAATGACACATATGTATTTCGCTAGTGACACAATGAATGTCGGCCAATAGACGACACAATGAAATCTTATGTCACAAATTTGTGTCACTCAGTGAATGACATTTGAGGGTGTCACCTTCTAGGTGACACAAATGTATTGATATATGTATCATTTGGGGACTGACACTAAGGTTATGTGTCACTTACTAGGAAATACATATTTGATAGAAACCGACACGTAATGGCAAATATTTACTCCATACATGTCTGTTTCTGAATGACACATATGTTATATTAATATGTGTTGGTTTGACCAAGTGACACATATAGGAATATGTGACAAGTCAATATCACGCGAAAATCGACATATATAGTCATATATGTCATTTTTTGGCCGACATAAAAAATTTGTAGTGATTAGACATGTGAGGTGATTATTTAATCAATGACAATTATATAAGCATCCATAGAAAGAGGGAGGAGAATGGAGTTACATTTCCTTTCAAACATGGGAGAAGGGAAAAAGGGTTACATCGTTTATTCTTTAATAAATTAATTCTACAAATAAAAATATTTCATATATTCATTTGCAATAACTTTCTATCCAAATATAAACAATCAATTCAAGACTCAGTAAGTAGTGAACTCCGCACCACCATATGTGAGTCTATTCAATACTTATCAAGTCTCTATAAGTATATTCACACATTCGTTCATTCGAATATTCATTCCAAGCAATGGTTTCTCACCCTCAATGTGAGTCCACCACTACTTCCTGGCATCACAAAATTACACTTCTATCATAATACAAACATTCATACATTCATAAATAAATTATAAATTAAACAAAACCATAATCTAGTATTATGGCACTTCGACCAAAATTCGATAATTCTATTATGGCAATTGCTATTCTAGCATAATCCAATATTAAGTCATGGCAATTTTAGCCTAATCATAGTTATCACGGCATATTCTAGCCTAATTCAAGCGATCAACATCAATCATAGCTATTCTAGCTCAAATAAGACATCCAAGGGCAAAATGATAATTCTTACCTATTCTATGCTATATCTTAGCATGTATCAAAGCAAATATAAGTCTTTCTTAGCATGATTCCAATCATATGCTCCTAAGCATGATTCTAAGCATTCGCAAAAAATAAATTCCTAAACATAATTCTAATAAAGAAAAGATAGCGGACTTACCTTGACACGTTTATCCATCTCGCAAGACAAACATGGGCTAGAACATTCATAATAACCCTATCATACTTCTAAGCTTAAAAATAAATCCTAATCATGCTTATTCTAAGCTTAAACTAGCCTAAACATGCTTAATTCTAAGCAAGAAAAATAAAAGAGAAGATAAGAGGGAGGAGAGAATTAAGCTTTCAAGACGTACCCTTTTCGAGTTTAGAGGAATAAAACGTCTAAAAACTTTAGACTAAAAAAGAATTCTTGAATTCTCGAGCGTGTCTTTAAGAGAAAGAAGAAAGAATTGTTTCAAAATTCAGTGTGTGGAAAAGTGAGCCAAGGGGAGGTTTATATAGGTGAGGGCTGGATTTGAAAAAGAAAGCAAATTTTGAAAAAGGAAGGTTTTAATTGAAAATTTTCGAAAATAAACGACAAACAGCCGGGTAGCTGTCATCAAATTGCTAGGTGATTGTCAGACAGCTAGCCGACTATCATTCAATAGTCAGGTGGCTGTTCAATGGCTGGTCGACGGGGCAGTTGTTTGATAGCCGACCGATTGTTCTCTAATCGGCCCTTTCTATTTTGTCCTTTTGCAATGTGGTCCCTTCAAACCTTTGTCCATTCGATCACACCTAACTTCTCAAATTCAATTCTAATTTGCAATCTGTAAATTTCTACGAAAATTATTCATCCTTAGCTTTGCAAAGGTATATGACTCACCATTAGATTCTTCTTGGATTAATTTCTATAAATTTTTTAACTCATATGTCGATTTTCAAGACCTTTCATCAATTCCTTCTCACCTTTCCTTTCTTGGCCTCTAAGGGTATCTTGTTCATTTTCTTTGCTCAACATTAATCCTCATTCCTTCATCGAGCCTAAAAAATTTAGTATCTAATAACTTACCCGTACTTTGGAGTGGTTTGTGAGACACAAAAGTCTGCAAAGTACTCTTGCTTCATCTTTCTTTCTTCTGTCTTGACATCTTCACCTTCGTTCTTATTCTATCAGAATTTCTTATCATCGCTCTCTCTTTTTCCTTTCCTACAAAAGGTGTACTCATTCAAATGTTAAGATGCCCATTCTAAGGGTCAATGTGCCCATCTGAGAGCTAGTGTGCCTATCTAAAGGCGGATGTGCTCATTCAAGGGCGGATGTGCCCATCCAAGGGCGGATGTGCCCATTCAAGGGTTTGAAAGTATCTTTATGATAGTATGGTAGAATACTCTTCAGTGCACCTGCTTTTTAGGGTTGCGTCTATTCTAAGGGCTTAAAATACTCTTAAGTGCACCTACTTCTTAGGGTTTTCAACACTCTTTAATGCGCCTCTTCTTAGGGCTGGTGCATATTTTAAGTTCTTAAAACACTCTTAAGTACACATATTTCTTAGTATTTCCTTCTAATGCATACCTACCGGGAAAACTTCTTTCATCCAATGCTTCGCGGTCTTTGGAGCTTCTTATCCTTCGTGTCTTCAGCTAATTGTTCTTCATTCTTTCTTTAATGTCTTCAGACTCTGCATGCGTTGGATTTCATGCCCTTCTTTTGAGTATTCTTCATTCTTCTTTGATCTCTTTAAGTCTTTGCATTCATTAGGTTTCATGCCCTTCTTTTAAGTATTCTTGTTTCTATTCTTGATTTTTTCTAATCCACTGGAGAAAATTCTTGATTCATTATGCTTTAATATTCTTTGCTATTGATCTCTTTAGATTTTGCATTTGTAGGACCCTTTATTGGGGAGTTCATATCAGGTCGTTGATTCTCGGATTCACTAAAGATCACTTCATCGTTCTTGCAAGTTCTTGCAAAATGTCAAGCAATTCTTGATGGTAAATTCAAATAAGTTCTAGATTTTACCGTATTCGATGTTGTTTTCCAACAAAGCTTCTTTCTAGTCTTTAGAATAATTATTTTATGTGGGTTCGATTAGCAAAAATCTATCCTTCGATGTGGCCTAAATTTCTTTCTAAATTCTTCTTCTTCAAATCCCTTCTTCAAAGTGAACTTCCTTCTTTAAGGCAAATTTCTTTTTTAAGCTGAACTTCAAATTTCCTTTTCAAGATCCCTTCTTCAAGGTGGACTTCGAATTCTTTCTTCAAGGTAGGTGTCTTCTTCAAGGGGATATTCTTTCTTCAAAGTGGATGCCTTCTTCAAGGGAGATGCTTTTTTCCAGGCGAACATCAAACTTGAACTTCCTTCTTCAAAACAGTAGTCCTCTTTGATTATCTTCAAAAGTGGTAGTTCTCATTTTTATGGCAATCCTTATCATAATAGTATTCATTTCACACATCTTGTACATGACACCATTGAATTACTTGATCTAGGTTTCTAACACATCATGCTGCTTCAGGTGATTGTTGACTCTCATCGAGATGGATTTATCTTTGCACATCGTGTTGCTTAAGAGAAGTCTCATCGAGATGAGGCTGCCTTTGCACATTGTGCTAATTGTGAGGTGTCTCATTAAGATAGATCTGATTTTGCACATCGTGCTGCTTAAGAGAAATCTCATCGAGATGAAGTTGCCTTTGCACATCGTGCTACTTGAGAGGAGTCTTATCAAGATTGAGCTACCTGATCCATACGGCTTGCACATCTTGTTGAATTGAGAAGCCTAATTTGGCGATTTGCACATCATGCTAAACTGAAAAGCCTTATCTAGGTGGTTTGTACATCGTACTATTTTAATTGGGTCTCATCAAGACTAACTTGAATATCGTGCTACTTCTATCAAGTCTCGTTGAGACTGTCTTGCACATCGTGCTGCTTTGATTAGGTATCATTAAGACTGACTTGCACATTGTGCTACTTCTATTAAGGTCTCATCGAGACTGACTTGCACATCGTGCTGATGAGACGTGGGTATCGTCAAGACTGACTTGCACATCATGCTATTTCCATTAAGGTCTCATCGAGACTGACTTGCATGTTATGCCGCTTCGATTAGGTCTCATTGAGACTGACTTGCACGTTGTACCACTTCGATTAGGTCCCATCGAGAATGACTTACATGTTTTCGATTTGGCCCTATCAAGACTGACTTGCACGGTGTGCCACTTTGATTAGGGTCTCATTGAGACTGACTTGCACATCGTGCTACTTCCATTAAGGCCTCATTAAGACTGACTTGCACATTGTGCTGCTTCAATTGGGGTCTTATCGAGACTAACTTGCACATCTGATGCTTTGACTAGGGTCTCATCAAAATTGACTTGCATATTGTGCTACTTCCATTAGGGTCTTATCGAGACTAACTTGCACATCGTGCTACTTCGATTAAGGTCTCATCCATACTGACTTGTATAACGTGCTGCTTTGATTGGTGTTTTATTGAGACTGACTTGTACATCGTGCTACTTCTATTGGGATCTCATCGAGACTGACTTGCACATTATGCTGCTTTAATTAAGGTCTTCCTGAGACTGACTTGCACATCGTGTCACTTCGATGAAGTCCCATTAAGATTGACTTGCACATCATGCTGCTTCGATTGGGGTCTTATCGAGACTGACTTGCATATCATGCTACTTCAGTTAGGTCTTTTCGAGACTGACTTGCATATTGTGTTGTTTTAATTAGGTCTCATCGAGAGTGAATTACCTTATACAGACAGCTTGCACATCGTGCTATTTCTATTTGGTCTTATCAAGACTGAGGTGCATGATCTAGTTGACTTGCACATCATGCTGATATTGTTGCTATTCCTCTAAGTATTGAGCCCACTTCCTTTACGGTTACCCTCGGTATTTCATACTGCATTGTGATTCTACAAAACTCGATCATTTTTGGACTATGCTTCACTTTGGATCATACTTCCTACAAGAAAAGGATTCATGATTCATGTATGCATGCTCTATACTGATGCTATATATGTATGCTTCTTGGGCTAGGTGATCAATGAGGGTTTGGACTAACTCTAAGCCAACTTCTTCTTCTTATAAGAGGATACTGAGGATGACTTAGTGATGAGCAAGAAAAGACTTTTGGTACTGCAGACTTAAGCAATGAATCTTCAAATGCTCAAAACAATCCTCTAACCAATAGTCAATCTGCCTATTTCAAGCACCATTTCTTATGTTTTCTTTGAGATGATTGAGACATTTCTATTTGCCAGGGCTTTCAAGATGGTTAGAGCAATTCTTTGCCCCCCTAATTCTTTTATTTCCGTAAGATGAATGGGCAATTCTTTTCCCCCTTGCTTCTCTTCACTTCTTAAGATGAATGGATGATTCTTTGCCCCATGTGTGAAGAGTTTAATACTGTCTTGGAGAACTTCTTCATTTAGCTTTAAGGGCATTATTCCTCCTTCTTTATTGACATCCATGTTGGACGAAATGACTAACTTCTTTCATATATCTTGCTTCTTCACTGGTGATGGTAAGGTTGCACTTCTTGATACCATTGATGGGAACTATTGGCATATTTTCTTACTCTTAACATGTTTTTAACACATTGATAGGTGTCTATTTATGTATCATTTTCATATCAATTCATCTATATTTCTTTGCTATAATCCTTGGTATTTTTATGTTTTTGTGTGGTTTTGATGTTTGTAGGAGTTTTGGAGGAACTTGCACCAAAGTGAAGTAAAACCCTTCATTTTCACCTCTGCTAGTCAACCATCTTCTCGGATTTAATTGTATTGATATACAATGAACCCGATGACATGTTATATACCGTTGGAAAGCTCTCGAAGTCTATTTTCTGGAGAAATTTACGGTTTATAAATCCATTCAGTGTACCAAAAGTTGTAATCAAAACAGTGTGAGAAGTATAGAAATGTAATTCCACAATCACTGTAGCATGTATAATACGGGACACTGTAGCAGTTACTGTAGCAGAGTATTTAAACACATTTTAGGGTTTTATTTTCATAACTTGAAGAGGGGAGAACGTGGTGAGAGGCTGCAGCTCTGGAATTCTTTCATCTCTTGGAGTTCTTGAAGGAGAAAGGAAGCTTGGAAAGAGGAAGAACTACAATCCAAAGAGAATTACATCAAATTTGCTAAGTTTTTCCCTTCCCTTTCATTTTCTGGAATGTCTCCATGTTGTATTGTATTTACCACGTTCTTAAACATGTGTAACTGAATCTGAATTGGTTGAGGGTGATTTCAAAGCCCTTGATATAGTTTTTGTGAAGTTGATTGTGTAAGGAATTGTTATCCAATTCTCTAATTGAAGTTGCTTGTATTTTCCCATATTAATGCTTATGATTGCTTGCTGATTGTATTTGGGTGGCCAACTGAATATAATCTGGTTGTTGTCTATTGCTAGACTAGAAATCTTGATCCGTAATTGTCTTGAATTTCTAATCATTAGTAGCAAATTTGTGATCATAGATTGCAATTGGAGAATACAACCTAAGTTAAATAATCCGAGCTTGTGTGTTTATTGCTTAGATCAACCTATCTTTCTTATCATAATGCATCCATTGAATTAAATTTAGAGAGCTTGTTCTAGGTTGTTTAATGGATAGAGATTAAATAAAGAGCCTGTTTTATTTAACAACAAAGTAAGGAAAGATTGGGATAACAGAACTTGTTGTTATCTACGGTTGATAATTTCAATGGTGTAATTGGACGACAATTCTATGATTAATTCGCAAATCCATATCTTGTGGCAGAGAATGATCCCTTAACCGGATTTTTGTCATTGATTAATTCTCACTTCAATTAAGTTTGCATTGTGTTATTATTTACTTGCATTAATATTTCATCTAGTTAATCAATCAACGAAACCCCCCCTGTTTAGTTTATTTTTGCTGTAAAATAACAAATTCAATTAGAATCAATCCTCGTGGGAACGATATCTTACTTATCACTTTATTACTTGTGCGACTAGTATACTTGCTAGTTTCACATCCAATATCCTTCAATAATAAGTTGAAATGCTAAATGTGAGTTGTGCATCAATTCTATTCACTTTTGAATTCTTCAAAGGTTTCTCAAATTCGATAGCTCAAAGGTAATGTATTGACATCGTGATCGTTCACAATTTTGATTCTAATGCCAGAATTGGTTCATTTAAGATTCTTTTTTTCTGTGTGTATATAGCCACTCATACTTCACTTGTTAAGACTCTGGTAGCTTTATGAAAATAGAAACTAGTGATCAATCACTAAAGATAAAAGGACTACTATAAGCCTGCTTTTCACATCACTCTCCATTAATGTCTGCTGATCACAATATCAAGGATCATTAGGGCTTTATGAAACTTGTAATGTTACTTATCACTTTATCAAAATCAATCACTCGTGGGAACGATATCTTACTTATCACTTTATTACTTGTGCGACTAGTATACTTGCTAGTTTCGAACGCATCAAGTTTTTGGCGCCGTTGCCGGGGATTGATTTTCTAATCGATTTGTTATTTTGTTTTCATTGTTGATTTGTATTTTTTTTTTTTTGTTTTTCTTTTCTGATTGTTTGTGTTTAGGCGACATGGCAGTAAACTTCAAACAATTCAGTAGTCGATTTGAGCCACAATTACATTGGAGTGTAAATGAGGTAAGCACTCAGAACATTGAACAACAACTTTATGAGCTAACTTCTCTTGTGGAAAACATGGCTGTAGGAGATATGCAGAAATCTTATGCATGTGGGGTATATTCTACCATGGAGCATCCAATAGACATGTATCCAACTTTACAAGAAGAAGATATGGAACAAGCCAATGCCATGGGTGGATTTTCAGGACAATCAAGGCAATGGTATGATCCCTTCTCTAATACTTACAATGCCGGATGGAGAGATCACCCTAATTTTAGTTACGAGAATCATCAACCAATCGCCCCAAATGGCATACCAAATTGGCCACAAGGTTTCAATCAACCTAGAGTGCAGCAACCATTTCAAATGCAACCACCACCAATCCCACATCCAGCACCATAACCAGCTTCACAAAACTCAGGTATGTCTCTCAAGGATATTGTTAATGCACTTGCCACTAACACAATGCAATTCCAGCAGGAAACTGGGGCAAGTATCCAAAACCACGCAAATCAAATGGGACAATTGGCTAATAGCATGAGCAAATTTGAGGGCCAATGCTCAGAAAAATTATCTTCTCAAACGGTGATCAATCCAAGAGAGAATGCTTGTGCGATAACTTTGCGAAGTGGAGAGCAAACTCGAAATGGAAAGCAAATGGAAACTAGGGCAAGTACCCAAAACCTGGCAAAGAAATCACAAACTGATGAAGGAGATGACACCACTTCCACCATCAATAAGACATCATCTTCTAAGGTAAATCTTAAGACTCCTATTCCTTCTTATGTTACTCCTCCGCCTTTTCCTAGCAGATTTGCAAAATCAAAGAAGGAGGAACAAGAACATGAAATCTTGGAAACTTTTCGCAAAATCGAGGTAAATATACCACTTTTGGATTCTATCGAGCAAGTACCTCATTATACAAAACGTCTCAAGGAGTTATGCACCAACAAGAGAAATTTAAAAAGGAATGAGAAAGTAAGTATGGGGGAAAATGTTTCAACTGTACTACAAAGAAAAATTCCTTCGAAATGCAATGATCCAGGTACGGTCACCATTCCATGCACCATTGGTAAAACCAAGTTTGAAAGAGCTATGTTAGATTTAGGAGCATCTATTAATGTCATGCCATTTATTTATGCTTCTTTAAATCTTGGACCTTTTGCGAAAACTGGTATTACCATTCAGTTTGCTGATCATTTTAATGCATATCCCAAAAGAGTTGTGGAAGATGTGCTTGTGCAGGTGAATCAATTGGTTTTCCCAGCAGACTTCTATGTCCTTAAAATAGAGGATGAGACATCTCCTAATCCAACACCGATTCTTTTAGGGAGACCATTCTCGAAAACTGCTAGAACAAAGATTGATGTTCATGATGGCATTCTCACCATAGAGTTTGATGGCAAGGTTATCCGTTTCAATATTTTTGAGGCAATGAGGTACCCTAGTGACTTACATTCTGTTTTTGCAGTTGACGTTATTGATTCTTTGCCACAATAATGTTTTGAGTTAACTCGCAAGAATGGATTAGATCTAGCTATTAGTGAGCACATAGGGACAGAGAATTCTAAGGAATCAAGAATTTTTATACAAGTGTCCAAACAAATGGAGGAAGTTATGGCAAGTTTAGATGAGATCATAGCTATAACCACAAATAGGTATGATGTTTTGTACATTGAATTGCCTTTATCTAATGAGAAACTTCTTCCTTTTGTGATGAAAACCAATACCTTGGAGCTTAAGCCACTTCCAGATCATTTGAAGCATGGATTCTTGGGTGAGAATGATACTTTACCAATTATAATAGAAATGGGCCTTGCACCAATACAAGAAGCGAAACTCGTCCGAAGTACTTAGAGATCACAAAATAGCTATTGGGTGGACGATTGCTAACATCCAAGGCCTAGCCATATGCATGCAACAATTCTTGTTGGAAGAAGGATCCAAGCCCACTAGAGAAGCACAGCAGAGATTGGACCCTCCCATGATGGAACCAACGTCGGGCTGAGGACGTTAAACCAAGCGCTTATTGGGAGGCAACCCAATGTTTTTGAAAAATAAATAAAAGAAAAGAAAAAAAATAAAATAAGGTAATAATGATCGATTTTTGTGTCTCGGGAGATTCCTTTCGTAGGCCATCAAATTGATCAGGTTTTATCTCTCTTTGCCATCTGTCTTATTTGTTTTTTATATATTTTTTTTACTTGTTTTTGACTTTTGTTTGCTATTGTGCTGTTATCTCTTTTATGTGTCTTTAGTTTCGTTTCTGCTCTTTTCTTTTCCCTCCTTTTGTTTAATTTGATTATTCCGTACTTCGAATTCATTTGTGCAATAGCTTGAGGAAACATCCAAACGGGAGCTAAAGTCATTGCTCGAAGGTTTGAAACGTGCATATCTTGGAGAAAAACAAACTCAATCGCCTTATCGGTAATATCTCTCCTTTTCTCCTCTTCAGTGGATGTCGATATCTTTCTATCGAACCTTTGTAAATATTTCCCTTTACTTCCTCAAAATGCTGTGTTTAAAATTTATAAAGTATGGATTACTAGACTTTGGGCGTTGATGCTCCTAAATGTGCCTGCGGATATCCGATGGCTTATCGAAGCCAAGGTAAGATTGTCCGGTGAGCCTGATATTAACCTAGCAAAATGCATGCCTGGTCTAGGAAAGAGCTACTACGCCAAGAGGCGAATAGCAAAAAGGTTACAAGTATGTTATAAATGTGCTAAATAGAATTGTAACCAGACTTGTCGTTCATTAGGTTTTTTGTCCAGAAATAGAGAAGATAAACTGTTATTTATTAAGAATGGTCTGAGTAATGAGTCGTTGGATAATGTTTTATTAACTCTTGAGTTTCATTCTTGTGGACTTGTTCAGTGTGAATTGCTTAATCTATGGACACAATTTCGTGATGAATTGCAGTGTTATAGTCTAGGGAATCTGACTAAAAACGAACCTGTTTGCCAGTTTATAAGAAAACTGGATGGGAAGCAAATCCCCGACTCATAGAAGGCGTTTCAGCCGTTACTGGACGTAAAACCAGAGGAAGATGTGAGCCACAATCACAACTACTTGTATATTTGAATGTGTGTTGTTGTTGTGAATTTTATTTTTCTTGTTTCGTTTGATCTGATTATCAATGTTGTTTTTGTGTTGTTGTTGTTTGTTGATTTTGTTTGTTTTAATTTCAAGTTTTCTTTTTTACAAACCATATGATTACCCCATGACATAAGCACACGTGGGAGACAAGTGTGGAGGTTTTGTCAACCTCCGCCGAAAGTATAGCTTTACTTTTCATGCTTCACATGGGAGACAAGTGTGGCAGTTTTGTCAAACCCTGCCGAAAGTGTATCTCCATTTTTCATGTTTCACGTGGGAGACAAGTGTGTAGTTTTTGTCAAACCTCGCCGAAAGCATATCTAATTTTTTCAAATCTTGGGCGATAAATCTGCATCGAGCAACCCCCACCGAAATTATGTCCCCATGTGTCAAATTTGAGAGTTTTACGTGTGTATATAACCATTCTCCATATTTTCAAATGTCATTATTATAACCTGTCTTGCACTTGAAAAGTATATTACCAAACATGCATCATTGTCTTACACAAGGTTAGAGCACTTGTAGAAATGGAGAAAATACCAATTCGGCGATTCCAAAATATCTGCGTATTTTGTGGATCGCAATTTGGTAAAGATGGAGAGTTTACAATAGCAGCTCTTGATCTTGGTAGGACATTAGTTGTGAGGGGTATTCATTTGATTTATGGAGGGGGTAGTCTTGGGTTAATGGGGTGTGTGTCGACAGCTGCATCCTTGGGAGGAAGTAAAGTTCTCGGCATTATCCCTAAACCATTAGCTGTGCGAGATATCGTAGGCAACACAATCGGGGAAGAGTTACAAGTCTCTAGCATGCATGAGCGTATTGCACATATGGTTGTTAAGTCCGATGCATTTATAGCTTTACCCGGTGGTTATGGCACATTAGAGGAGATATTTCAAATCACCTCTTGGGCACAGCTAACCATCCATAAAAAACCCATTGGTTTGTTAAATGTCAATAATTTTTTTGATGGTTTGTTGTCTTTTCTTGATCAAGCAGTAGAAAAAAATTTCATCTCACCGTCGGCGAGGCAAATCCTAGTTACAGCTTCAACTGCAGGGGAGTTAATTGATAAACTCCAAGAATTCGTCTATTCGCCTGATCCAACAACGGCTCGGATAGATTGGTTTGGAGAAGGCAATAAAAGGTGTAGACTGGATTTAACGCTCCATCTGTAATCTCTATCTATTGGTTTGCTTCGTTTTTGTTTACTTTCTTTTTAGTATGTTTATTTGAGATTTTTCATGTCATTTCTTTTGAGTTTTTTTCAGGTTATTTCTTTCCCCCCAGGTAATATTTTCTAATAATGGATTTTAGAGTGGTGGCTTAAAAAGTTCAATTCCTCTTGAAACGTATTCTGGATCTCTTCAATCCATAATGGCTGAATAAGGAGGCTAACTTCTAACTTTTTAGACCCATTCTAACTAACTTGTTTTTGTTTGCTGACTTGTTGAACTTTGTTATTTTATGAGTGAGTTTAGTTTTGCGTAATTTAGAGTTGTTATGTGTTTTTATCTTTATCAGTTTCGATTCAAAAAAAAACAATTGTGGAAAACCTGAGAATGACAGAATATGGGGTTTTCTTTAACCCTTGAAACGCATTCTCTCGACATAAATCTGTAGTTTGTTTATTTCATGTTGTTTGAAGTGTCTTGTATCTTGTTTTGTTCTTTCATAATAAAGGTAGATAGGCTGGAAACCTTAAGTCTGCGGGCTATTGGTCCTAAGGATTGTTGAAATATACAATCTTGACTCAGGTGTAACAACGCCACGTACCTCTTTTCTTGCATTTTGTGGGTCAATGATAAGGTAATGATTGAATTATGAATAACTCTTGGAAAATGATAAATGATACATGGATCTGTGTGCTTGAAATGTATATTAGTTTTTGCTTTACCTTTGATTCCTTGCACAACATTGAGCACCGAGCCATTATCACTGAGTTATTTGTTTACTTAGAGAAGGTTTATACAATTTAAGTGTTTCTTCAGATTTCAGTGAATTCTAGAACCTGTTTGATGGTCACTCGAGGCGAAATCCTAGACTGTGCAATATTGGGGAAATTATTTAGGCCAACTTTGGACCGTTTGAGCCTTAATAGCCAACCTTGATTGAAATTGATCCCTAGTTACCCCTTTGAGCCTTTGTAAGTTTTTTTTTTGTTAACTCACTAAAAAGATTTCCTAACCTTAAATGAATTTTTTTTCCAAACAGTTTGTCCCTTACCTATGAGCATGTAGATCATTCACGATGACATTTTGAATTATGTTCTGGTTTTGGGAAGTTATAGGAGGTTGGATAGTGCCATGAGCAATGCAAGTGAGTTTTATTATGTTTGTAAAAAAAAAAAAAAAGAGAAAAAAAAACAATCTGTACTTACCTTCCACGTACTTAAACATTGAGGACAATGTGTTGTTTAAGTGTGGGGGAGGGGAATTGCAGTTAAAGAAAAACAAAAGAAGAAAAAGATATCTATACCCTTGGGTGTTCTTAAAAGGAATGAAACAACAAAATGTGGGGGTGTAGTTTCTTTTGTTTTCTAAAAAAAAAAAAAAGAAAAAAAGAAAAAAAAGAAAAAAAGAAGATCGAGTGTTCCAAATAAGTTTGGGGGAGTAACCTGGTGAATTGAAATAAAGTTGTGTTATAGGGTTAAGCTCCAAATAATCTTGAATTATTTATGTGTTTGTGGGTGATTTGAGCCAAATTATTATACTTTATCATACCTTCACCCAAGCCAAACGTTGCAAGCTTAATAAAGTCCTACTTGATCCTTGGTGTTGTGCATGTATACATTAGTGGAGAGTGACTTGAAAAGCAGGCCTATGGAGTTTATTTATACACACATCTTCAATATTAAATATGATTCATTTTTATGCATAAACTCATCCGAGTTACAAGTGATTAGGTGAGAATGGCTCTACACACACACACTTGATGAATTGAAGTGAAGCGAAACTAATCCTTGAGATGAAATTCTTGATCAAGTGCATTATTTTGAAGTTTTCTCTGGGTTATAATTAAGTACAATTTTTGAGGCCTATTTGCAAGATAAAGCATTTGTGTGTTTTAATTTTTTTGTTGATTCTGTTTCGGTTTAGTTTTATTTCATATTGTCGTAGTTGCTCGAGGACTAGCAAAGTCTAAGTGTGGGGGAATTTGATAAGTGTCTATTTATATATCATTTTCATATCATTTCGTCCATGTTTCTTTGCTATATTCCTTGGTATTTTTATGTTTTTGTGTGGTTTTGATGTTTGTAGAAGTTTTGGAGCAACTTGCACAAAAATGGAGTAAAACCCTTCATTTTCACCTCTGCTAGTCAACCATCTTCTTGGATTTAATTGTATTGATATACAATGAACCGGATAACATGTTATATATCGTTGGAAAGCTCTCGAAGTCTATTTTCTAGCGAAATTTACGGTTCATAAATCCATTCAGTGTACCGAAAGTTATAATCAAAACAGTGTGAGAAGTGTAGAAATGTAATTCCACAAATCACTGTAGCATGTATAATACGAGACACTGTAGTAAAATATTGTAGCAGAGTATATAAACAAATTTTAGGGTTTTATTTGAATAACTTGAAGAGGGGAGAACGTGGTTGAGGCTGCAGCTCTGGATTTCTTTCATTTCTTGGAGTTCTTGAAGGAGAATGAAAGCTTGGAAAGAGGAAGAACAACAATCTTAAGAGATTTTCATCAAATTTGCTAAGTTTTTCCCTTCCCTTTCATTTTCTGGAATGTCTCCATGTTGTATTGTATTTATCACGTTTTTTAACATGTGTAACTGAATCTGAATTGGTTGAGGGTGATTTCAAAGCCCTTGATATGGTTTTTGTGAGTTGATTGTGTAAGAAATTGTTATCCAATTCCCTAATTGAAGTTGCTTGTATTTTCCTATATCTAATGCTTATGATTGCTTGCTGATTGTATTTGGGCTGGCTAACTGAATATAATCTGGTTGTTATCTATTGCTAGACTAGAAATCTTGATCCGTAATTGTCTTGAATTTTAGTAGCAAAATTGTGATCATAGATTGCAATTGGAAAATACAACCTAGGTTAAATAATCTAAGCTTGTGTGTTTATTGCTTAGATCAACCTATCTTTCTTGTCGTAATGCATCCATTGAATTAAATTTAGAGAGCTTGTTCTAGGTTATTTAATGGATAGAGATTAAATAAAGAGCCTATTTTATTTAACAACAAAGTAAGGAAAGATTGGGATAACAGAACTTGTTGTTATCTACGGTTGATAATTCTCACTTCAATTAAGTTTGCATTGTGTTATTATTTACTTGCATTAATATTTCATCTAGTTAATCAATCAACGAAACCCCCCTTGTTTAGTTTATTTTTGCTGAAAATAACAAATTCAATAGGAATCAATCCTCGTGGGAACGATATCTTACTTATCACTTTATTACTTGTGCGACTAGTATACTTGCTAGTTTCACATCCAATATCCTTCAATAATAAGTTGAAATGCTAAATGTGAGTTGTGCATCAATCCTATTCACTTTTGAATTCTTCAAAGGTTTCTCAAATTCGATAGCTCAAAGGTAATGTATTGACATCGTGATCGTTCACAATTTTGATTCTAATGCCAGAATTGGTTCATTTAAGATTCTTTTTTTCTGTGTGTATATAGCCACTCATACTTCACTTGTTAAGACTCTGGTAGCTTTATGAAAATAGAAACTAGTGATCAATCACTAAAGATAAAAGGACTACTATAAGCCTGCTTTTCACATCACTCTCCCTTAATGTCTGCTGATCACAATATCAAGGATCATTAGGGCTTTATGAAGCTTGTAATGTTAGGCTTGGGTCAATGTATGACAGCAAAATTATGAGGTTTATGATAAGGAAATTATACGGTTAACTCACTTACATTCGTACAACTATTCTAGTTTCAATTGAGAGCATCAACTCATTTTTGTCACTATTTTTTTTTTCAGTTTTGAATGGTTACACCCCTAAACTTTGAGGCTTCATCCACCACGTTTGCTTTACTTTCGATTTTGCATGGCTACATCATTAAACTTTTTTGTTTTTTTCTCTTTGTTCGTTTTTCTTTTTTTTTTTTTTTGTTGTTGTTCTTCTTTAAACTCAAAATTGCACAAAACTTCTCAAATTTCCTTCGTTCTCCTATAAACAGGGCTCCCAATGCTTTTTTTTTTTAGAATGTTCATATGCTATGAGTGAAGGGTACTATATAGGGAAAAATTTTTTATTAGGATAAATTTCGTGTTTTGACAAAGAAAACGCTTGCTTAGGCTCGATGGGGTGCACTAGGGACAATGAAGAAAGCGTAGGTGGGCTTGAAAAGCTTAATCGATCCAAAAAAGGCCTAAATCACTTCCCTCATGTTGTGAAGCCTAAGATTTCACCTCGAGTGGTGATCAAAGGGGTTCTAGAGTCCTATGAGATCTCAACACTAAGCTTTATTCACTTAAAGTTTCTTTTAGTGATATTAAGTCTCATATTCATGGCTATTGTGCTCAAAGGATTGAAGAATCAAGAATGAAACTCATCTAGCAAAAAGAGTCAATCATACAAATAACATAATCCATGTATATAAATAACATAAACCATGTATTACCAAAAATATATTTTCTAATGAGTATCATGACATTATCAATGATCATCAAAAGAACGCACAACTCACAAAAACATCATTATTCTTTCTCTGGGTTAGAAATTCTTTCATTATTGATTAGGTCTCGTATTTCATGTCGAAGGCGATGGCATTTGTCAGTGACATGGCCAGTTTGTCAGTGGAAATCACAATATTCATGATGCTTATGGTTAGCTAGTTGTGGGTTTTGCAGAGGCTTTTGTGTCAGTGGAAATAACACAAACTGGGCACGGAGCTCCTCAAATACTTCAGATAAAGGTCATTCCAATTGACTGAACTTTCTTGGTTGATACTTTTCTATATCCTCATTGTTTGGCCCACTAGTTTGGTCATACTACCCTTAATTTCTTCTAAGGTAGTTATTGTTCTTTCTTTTCTACCTGGCCTCTACATCTTCTATTTGGATGCCTGAATCATACAAGTCTTCAAATGTTTTGATTGGAAAGCCTACAAGTCTACCACTGATGAAGGCATGGGCTCTATCGATTACCATCTGGACCTTGTCCTTCTCTGTGGTGGCTTTGGCCTTCTAATGAACTAGATACTTTGAGAAAGTCTCATTGGGTTTCTAATGTGTTGTCTCCAAACCCCTAAAGTTAACCCCCAGTTGGGTATTATGATGGTATCACTCCATAAATTGCTCAGAAAGCTCCTTCCGATCTCCTTAAATTCTCTTAGGGAGGTTATTGTACCATACTACCACATCATCTTCTAAGGATAGCAAGAAGTACTTCAATATATGCTCCTTTGACAAAGGAATGGTGGCCATGACGGTTGCATACTATCTCAGATATGTCTTCGAATTGCCCTCGCTATTAAACCTAGGCAAGTCAGGCATGCGAAACTTGGGAGGCAAGTCGTTGTCCCCAATGAGCAAAATGTCATCTAGGTCTTCGACCCCTTTCAGTCCCTTTTTCTTCAAGAGGGATTTGACTTTCTCCATGTCCTTGGCCAATTGCTTGACTGATTCGGGTTCTTCTTGATTGATTAAGCTTTTTCCCCTATCACCACTTTTAGCCTCAGGGGGAGGCTGCAGTTAGGCCCATTCCGCAGAGCTTCAATGAGTGAGGCCATTTTTTGTAGGAGCACGGTGATGTCAGCCCTCACTTGAGCCATTTCAGCATTCTTATCATTAGATATAGCCATTTCATCAACTAGTTTTTCTTGCCTTGTCAACCAACCACCTCATCTAACCCAAGCTATAATGGTTGTAAAACAAAGGTGTTAATGCCATGCATGCATGCATTTATGCATGTTATGATGCATGCTCATTCAAAGGCATAGACATGCTTTCAGCCTTTCAACCTTATTTCTTCCACACATGTGAGGTCGAGTCTCTTTTCCCAAGATTTTTGGCCTTATTCCCAAGATATCATTATGGGATATGGTAATGCGAGATTCTCTTTCATAATTCTAACATTTATATTGATGTTGGATTCTTCATGATTATCATAATATGATTCTCTAGATGTCATCATAACCTTAACTCATGGCAATATTCCCATTTTGCTCTTATGGGTGACTTGACATATAGTTTTCATTCATGGTTCCATGAGGTTTGGAGTTGATGTTGTTCTAATAATGAAAAATTTACATCCATAAACATGCATCTCAAGATGAGTTTTGGATATTCATCCTATTAGAAGTTTCTAGAGTCGTCTATATGGGCCTGAGTCTTAAGGGTCCAATGGTCTAAGCCCCTTTGAGCAAGAGATGTCCTTTTGGACCAATCTTTTTTTATACCAATTCAATTCTACGTGCTCAAAGGTGGTAACACCAACATGAGTCGTTTAGGGGTCGAATGGAGCCAAAGACTTCTCATGGCAATGCCACACGGCTAGTTTAGGTAATTCATGCTCATTGTGTGTAAATGTGTAATGATACAAGGACTCATTATACCAACACGAGGTATTAGAATTTGGTATACTCATCGGAATCAAGTTCTCTTATCCCCTATGGAGTCGCCACTATGAATGAGGCTTTTATCCTGCCAGAGTGTTTGCGATCATGACACTATGACAAAGCCTCTTCTAAGACTGAAGAGAACACAAACGAGCCGTGGGCACGTCCAGAGAATCGAGTCGCCACCCAATTATTCAATTGGGAATAAATTAGGGCAATTTGATCCCTCATTTCAGGACCTAAACTACCCTCATCCCTTTAGAGATGGGTTCAATAAGTTAGGTACGAGTCATTCGACCTGCCCAGATATAAATCTGGCCTCTACTGGTGAAATACCAAATAAGAATAACTCGTACTGTTACTTAGTCCACTTTGCGTTGTTCATTTTGTGTACACATTTTCATTTTTTATCTTTATTTTACATGTGAGGTGATTATTCAATTAATGATAATTATATAAGCATCTATAGAAAGAGGGAGGAGAATGGAGTTACATTTTCTTTCAAACATGGGGGAAGGGAAGGAGGTTTACATTGTTTGTTCTGCAACAATAAAATAATTCTACTTCAAATAAAAATATTTCATACATCCATTTGCAATAACTTTCATATCCAAATATAAACAATCAATTTGAGGCTCAATAAATAGTGAATTCCTTACTACCATATGTAAGTCTATTCAATACTTATCAAGTCTTTACAAGTATATTCACACATTCATTCATTCGACCATTCATTCTAAGTAATGGTTCCTCACCTTCAATGTGAGTCCACCACTACTTTATGGCATCACACAGTTACACTTCTATCATAATACAAACATTCATAAAAGAATTATAAATCAAACAAAATCATAATCTAATATCATGGCCCTTTAACCTAAATTCGATAATTCTATCATGGCAATTGCTATTCTAGCATAATCAAATATTAAGTCATGGCAATTCTAACCTAATCATAGTTATTATGGCATATTCTAGCCTAAACATGGCATTTCTAGCCTAATTCAAGTAATCAACATCATCATAGCTATTCTAGCTCAAATAAGACATTCAAGGGTAAAATGATAATTCTGACCTATTCTATGCTATTTTCTAGCATGTATCAAAGCAAATATAAGCCCTTCTTAACATGATTCTAATCATTTGCTCCTGAGCATGATTCTAATCGTTCGCAAAAAATAAATTCCTAAACATGATTCTAATAAAGAAAAGATAGCGGACTTACCTTGACACGCTAATCTATCTCGCAAAACAAACATGGGTTAGAACATTCATAATAACCCTATCATGCTTCTAAGCATAAAAATAAATCCTAATCACGCTTGTTCTAAGCTTAAAGTAACTTAAACATGCTTAATTTTAAGCAAGGAAAATAAAAGAGAAGATAGGAGAGAGAGAGAATTCTGCTCTCAAGATGTATCCTTTCCGGGTTTAGAGCAATAGAATGCCTGAAAACTTTAGACTAGAAAAGACTTCTCGAATTTTCGAGCGTGTCTTCAAGAGAAATAAGAGAAAATTGTTTCAAAATTCTGTGTGTGGAAAAATGAGCCAAGGGGAGGTTTATATAGTTGAGGGCTGTATTTGAAAAAGGAAGAAAATTCTGAAAAAAGAAGATTTTAATTGAAAATTTTTGAAAATAAATGACAAACAATCAGACAGCTATCATTAAACTACAGGCGATTGTTAGACAATCAGGCAGCTGTCAGATAGTCGATCGACTGTTATTCAACAGTTGGGCGGCTGTTTGATGGTCTGTCTATTGTTCTCTATTCAGCCCTTCATATTTTGTCCCCTTGCAGTGTGGTCTCTTCAAACTATTGCCCATTCGATCGCACCTAACTTCTCAAATTCCACTCCAATTTGCAATCCGTAAATTTCTAAGAAAACTATACATCCGTAGCTTCATACAGTATATGACTCGCCACCAGATTCTGCCTGGATTAATTTCTATGAATTTTTGAAATTATATGTCAATTTTCGAGACCTTTCATCGATTCCTTCTCACCTTTACTTTCTTGGCTTCCAAGGGCATATTGGTCATTTTTTTTGCTCAACAATTCATCTTTATCTCTTCATCGAGCCTAAAAAATTCAATATTTATGTTTAAGTGTTATACTTCTATGCACTTATCATATTCATGCATGCATACATGCATCATGCTAACAATTGTGCTTTATAGTCATCATAGTGTCACACTCCCAATATTATATATACAGAGTGTAACATTTAAACAGTCATTTATTAGTGACTCTGTCATTTCTTTTAAAAGTTGTATTGAGTATTACCAAATACAGAGTTCTTAATCACAACCACTGTATTTTGCTATATATATGTACATTCAAAATCAAAAGAATTTCTACAGTATGGTCATGTTAATATACGGCAGCGGTCTATGGTTGTCAAGGAAACTCCGTCAGTATTGCCAAAAGTCTTCCATCTAGCTCCCAATCTACTCTTTACCTAAGGCACACAATAAATTTAATGAGTAAAACTCAGTAAGTAAGCTAAGTGGATCAACTACAGTATTCCATAACAGTAAAAATTTAGTCTACAGTACAAATATTGTTCATTTCTCAGTACCCAAGCATATGATAGCGTATTAAAGAAGAGATAACCAAGAAATCACTGTACAAGGGTCACGCTACGACGCAAGGAAACTAGCGCAGTAGCACCAAATCTCTGTTTCGTAACCATTTCCGTGTACCAACTTGGCGCTTCTATGCTAACTCTCTGTCTGACTAGTTTCATATCGAATACATTTGTGCCCCTGCGCCACATATATTACACTCCTATGCTAATTTTCTGTCTAGACCTCTATAGGTCGATTCACTCTCACATAAGTACACATTTCTCAATTCATCATATCCTTATATACAATCATAATCACATAATTTATTCACACTTGAGCTTCTTTAAGCTAGACACAGTATTCATATGGATATCTATACACATATACACGTTTCCCTTCAATGCACATTACGGAGTCACATACAATACCATACTTGGTATCGTATTAATGATACGTACCATGTCCATATCACATAATTCAGAAGCTTTCACAGTATCAGTTACAATGACTTAGGAAATAAGGCTATCTAGTCAAGGTAGGACTTCTCATATCATAGTGATATCACACTTATACGGGCCCCTATCACATAGCCACCTATTGGCATCATCTATAGGCAAGGCATCGTCACAATGAGTATTTATCACTTTCTTACATTGCACGAGTCCACCATCACCAGAGGTGATAGCCATATAGTCTTACTAGACTTTATCTTGCCACACGGAACAGTACAGATACATATAGATGCCTACACTTGAAATAGCTCAAGGCTAGTTTGACAATCCGGGTGATACGGAACCCATGCTACCGAATCTCGTATAGCTAGTTTTGGCATGCCAATCACATTTCACAATTCAAAATCAATAACATAAAAGAAGCTCTATATTAAGATTCTAGTACAATCACAATATATCCCAATTCAAGCATCGAAGTGCTAATATTTAACAGTGTCACAATACACAATATCATATACAATGTAACGCAATTTATTGTAACTTCAGAATAGTTAGCTTACCTTATACAGCTCATTTATAGATGCTTGTGTTTAACCTAAAAACAATACAAAATCATTTTAACACCATACATATTGGTGAACTAATTTCCCTTCAGTTCCATTTCCATTCATACTCAATCAAACAATTTCTAGCAAATAATTGTCCGTTCCAAAACTCTATAATTTCATATACAACCTTAACACTCATATAACATGTCTCTTTAAATTTTTTGGAGCCATATAAGGTCATATGCCCTCTCAAAATAACTAAAATCATTAACCCAATAACTCTATCAATGCATTCATCTCACTGAGCAGTAGAGCCTTAAAAATTTATAGGAATCGTAATACTACTCAAATAACTACAAAATTTTACAAGATGGTATATAATACATATAAATACCTCCATAACAAAAATTATGGCTTTACTAGGGGTTTAAGTCATTCAAACACAATTATTTCTAACTGCCCTATTTTGGAAGCTAAAAGTTCCAGTTTTATCAACCCAACTTTCAAAATTCATAGCAATTCATACAAAGCTTCAATCTTAGTGAAAATTTACATGTCATATACAACATGTAGAAGAACTTGCAAACCAAACATCAGGTAATTTTACAAAGATTTGGACCTTCAACCAAATTTTTTTCCCCCAACTATGTTCTAAGACAGGAGAAATGTGAAATTCCATACCAGAAGTTCAAAAATTCACTACAATTCACATGCTTCGAATTTTTGAGTGTATCCAATTTCTATACACTCCTGGACATGTCTATTTTCATCAGTAAAATATTTAAAACCAGAAAATATTTTTCTAATTTTTAGGAATTTTCGACATAGGCATTGTTCAGTGTAAAAATACTACAGAATTTGGACTAAACTCTCACTTCTAACTTTGTATCCTTATTCTCCTACTTATCTTACTTCAATTCTCATTCAAATTCATATTTTCACACAATTTCTATCATACAACATAACAATTCTCATTATCACATCACAACACAAGGAAATTCTTGCACAATATTAAACAATAGCACAAGGTATACTAACTAGAGAATTGATTCTTACCCCTTCCTTCTTCCTCCTTCCTTCCTTGCCTTGGATTCTTGATAGCTTGGTGTGAAGAAGATTGAGAGAGAGCAAGAAGAGCTGGAATGTGTGTGGGCCAAAAGAAAGGAAAGAATATAACACAATTCTAGAGCTCTCCTCCTTTTATAGACAAACATTAGGCCAAAATACCACTTAGTCCTCCTTCTTCCCGTTCTTTCAATTAAGTCCATTATTCTTTCATTTATTATACTACAATTCAAATACATCACATATACATTAATGCATATTAATACATATGTATTCATTATACATCATGCCATGTACACTAGAAATTTAGGATGGTACACATAACTTAGACTAAAAAAGGGAAAAGACTCGAATGTGTAGAGGCTTTAGCAAACATGGCAGACTAGGAAGAGAGATTCCAAAATATGGATAAGAATATAGAAAACATAAATTGACAAATGGACTAGCTAATGGAAATGCTTGCCAGGAACGATGAAAATTCTACTAAGGGTATTTGAAAATCAACATAGACATACTAAAAACCCGCACAATTCTGGCCACAAAAGAGGAGGAAAGCAGGATAGAGAAGGCCATGATAGAGACAAAACTAGGAATGTTGAAGGCTTTGTTCACAAAGTAGAGCCAAGAAGGAGAAACAAATAGAGGCCATAATAAAATTGGCCAAGGACATGGAGAAGGTTCAAACTCTGGTATGGATGAAAGGGGTTGAAGAGCTCAAAGATCTAGAAGACATGAAATTGATAGGAGAGTCTAGTTTCCCATTAATGTTGAAAATACTAGAATTTGCAAAGTTTGATGGCAAAGGGGACCAAAGGTCTTTTTTAAGGAGATACATAACAGTAATAGGGACCACTAGGTTCTCCAAAGAATTGGTGCTAAAGATGTTCATCTACTACATGGAGGATGAAGCCATGGAATGGTATATTCAATTTGAGAAAGCTGTAAAAGAAGAATAGAATGAACTAGTATAGTAGTTTGTTGATTGGTATAAGCACAAAATTTAATGTGAGATGACCTTGAAAGATTTTGAGAACACTTGTCAAATGCCCAGCAAGTCGTTCCCTCAATATTTAACTAGTTTGAGGGTAAGGGAGTCACAATGGTAAATAAGCCCACCCAGAAGACCAGATATAGATTGTGATCAACAGTGCTTATGTCATTATAAGAGAAAGGTTATTTGGAATACCAATCAAGACTTTTGAGGATTTGTATGTGTAAGCAGCATCTACACTCGGTTCCTTATAGGCTCCCCTAGGGTGCTTAGAGGGTTGTACGGGTCAGGTCATGAAGACAAGACCTAGAGAAAATGTCACAATTGACACCCAAGTAAATAAACATAGGAAAAGTTTTGATGATGGCAGTTAATCCCTAGCTTCTGGATCTAACTACCCATCACCCCTTCAGAGACGAGCTCGAGAAGTTAGGTACAAGTTAAACCTATCCAGATATTAATTCGACCTCTATTTTAGGTTTACTAAGTTCTAGATTCTAGGTCACTAATGTTATTGTAGAGTTCCAAAAATATATATATATTACAAATTTTAGAAACTATGTCTAAGGGTATTTGAGTAATTTCATTTGAATTTAATAGGTTTTAGGCCATGAAGTAGCTATAAAATCATGTTTAAATGAATGAGATTTGGGTTGGATTATAGTTGTGGGCTTGTGTTAGAATTGGGTAAGGATTAGATGGGCTTGGATTAAAAATAAGTGAACTTAGGCCCATGGGTTAAGGCCTAGTATATATAAGAGACATTAGGGTTTCAAATAGGCAATTTTTCTTCATTTTTGTTATAGAAGAGGAGAGTCTTACGGGCTGAAGGGAGAGAGAGGGAAGAAGAAGAAGAAGAAAAAGAAAAAGGAAGAGAAAAATCAAAGAGGTGTATAGGCTTGGAAATCAAGTAGGAGTTTTCTAACACTATACTTAAATTTTATTATTTATTTTTGTTGTTCTTGATTGATATGTGCTGCAATACATGTAATTTATTATTAAATTGATTGTTTGTTACTTGGATGATGATTTACTTGTGAAATTTTATACTTGTGAAGGAGATGTTGTTCTTGATGGAAGTTGTGATCCATGTGACTGTTCTATGTTCTTTGGGCTACTGTATTTTTCTGGAATGTGATTTATGTAATTTCTCTTTTGTTTGGGAAAATAGATATATTAAGCTGTAAATAGCCACTGATTTCACTAAATTTGGATTTAAAATGAAATTTTGGTGAATTTTTGAAATTGGAGGTTGAAATCTGGAAATTATACTGTTCATCCGACAGACTTGAACATTTTTGCAAATCTGTATCTTGTGAGACTAGTTTTGAGAAATCCAATTTTTGTTTTGAAACTTAGACATGTCAAGCTTTAATTTAGCACTGGTTTCACTAAATTTGGATTTAAAATGAAATTTTGGTGAATTTTTGAAATTGGAGGTTGAAATCTGGAAATGATACTGTTTAGTAGACAGACCTGAGATTTTTCACAATTCTGTAACTTTTGAAACAGGTTTTGTGCAATAAAAATTTTTCTTTGAGAATTATACATTTCAAGCTTTAATTTAGCACTGGTTTCACTGAATTTGGATTTAAAATAAAATTTTGGTGAATTTTTGAATATGAAAGTCGAAATCTGGAAATTGCATTGTTCACCTGAGGGGCTTAAATATTTTCACAAATCTGTATTTATTATAGGTTAATTATGTAATATTTTATTTTTAGCTCATAATAGACTCCATAAACTTTCATTTCCAAGTTGAATCACCTGAAAATCATTTTTCTACACTTTTTGGTGATTTTTCTAATTTGAGCTTGGAATTCTGGAAATTTCATTAGCCTAGTGTCAGGTATGGAATTTTCATAAAAATTGTATCGTCTTGGGACTTATTTTAGATAGATTACATTTTATTTTGAATCTAGACACTTGAATCTTTCATTTTCAACTAGCCTCACTTAAATTGGTTGAGTGTGCAAATTGTAGTAAATTCTTAAAATTACAGGTTCGTAGTTGAATTGTGTAGTGGCATGGAATGAATAATATGGTTGAAGCTTAGAATTAATTTCTTGGAGTGTGGACTTTGGTATCAATATTTTTCCTTGTATGCACTTAGAAATTATATTAAATGATTTATAAGTATATGCATTGGACCTTGGATGGGCCGTTTTGGATACGGATCCAAGGAGAATGCGGATATGAAATTCTTAGTGTTGGACCTTGGATGGGCCGTTTTGGATATGGATCCAAGGGGAACACGAATGTAAGCTTGAAATGTTAGATCTTGAATGGGCCGTTTAGATATTGGTCTAAGGGAAACATTAGATGAAAAATTTTAATTGACAAGTGAATAAGTGAAACCTTGATGTATGAATTTAAAAGATTGCATGACTTATTTTAATAGATTGTGTAATTATATAATTAACTGTTTGAATGCTTGCGATTTAGTATAATATTAGAATTTTCCTATTGGGCTATATGCTCACTCCCTCCCTCCACAGGTACACAAAAAGATATTCGTACTAGTGGTGTTCCAGAGCTTTCTTAGGAAGTTTGGGCGTTTACATGCATGCGATGGTTTTGCGAAATGTTTTTGACTTAGCCTAAATTGTGATGGGAAATTTTATCATGTGTTCATGAACCTATGTACTAAGTTTAATCATCAGGGTGTGTAATGCTTATTTTGAACAAATAGCCAAATGTTGTAATGGATTTATGTAATATGTATAAATATATGTGTGAATTAGAAAATGATCTTAAAAAAAAAAAAAATGAGGAAGATATTGATGATGTTTGTTTTCTTTTATTATTATTTTTCTTAATCAATCACTCTTAAAGTCTCTAAATAATAGATTTTAGGGCGTGACAGTTAGCCTCTCTAGATCCTAAGTTTTACTTTAAACACAACCATTTTTATCAATATATAACACTTGAAGTGTTGATAGTTTATATACATACATAGAAAAAGGAGGAGAATTGGTTACATTTTCATCAACATAGGGGAAGGGATTAAGAATTACAACAATTTTCCATAATAATTGTGTAAAAAACTTATTACAAAATGTAGGGGCCTTAGATCACACCCTTATTATCAAATAAAGGTATTGATAAGCATAATTTAAATAAACAGGGTTTAAATTAAGCATTGCATTGATCATTAACAAAGTTATATCATGCATAATTGGTAAGTAAATATCACATGATTAATTGCTAATCATCACATATTTTACAAATAACTAACCATTAATCATGGTATAATTGATGATTAACTAACTGCATGATTACTTACTAAGCATGCATAATTAGAATATTAATTAGCTATTTCTAAGCTGAACATAGTATAATTAATTAAACTACTTCTAAATCAAGCATGGCGTAATTAATTGAACTCTTCCTAAACTAAACATGGCATAATTATCTCCTGATTATGCCTAAGCTAATCATATCAATTAATTGAAAATAAACAAAAATTTAAATATTGGAAAAGGCCTTCAAAACCTTCCTTGACTCTAATTGCTATCAGAGGAAGAATTTTGACTATAGAAATCGTTAGAAGGCTAAATTCTCCAAGTTTTTTCACCAAAAAGCTTGACCCACTACAACATAATAATGGGCTTTTTGCTGCGTCTATTTACCCCGGGCCTCCCAAAATACAGTAAAAATTAGAATTTTATGGCGGGCCATGAAGCCCGCAGTAGAAGTTACGAATTTTACTACGTTTTTGGAGGCCCGCAGTAAAAGGCTGTAATATAATCTGATTTTTTTTTCTTTTGCCCCCATTCTCCCGCTTCTCTCTCTCTCTCTTATGCTTCCGTCTCAAATCCCTAATTTTTTCCTTCCCTAATTTTCTTCGCCCAAAGCTGTAATCTCTATTATGCTTCCTGAAAAGCCGACGAAAATCTCTACAACTACAGTGGGTCCTTGATTTCACAGCCTTTCAACCTCGTTAGTCCCACCTTGAACAAATCTAAACGTGTGTTGAGATTGTTGTCAAACACCTTTTCTGCTTGTTTCCTAGGAAAACCGACTGGAAATCAGTTACTGTTCGCTCTTCCCCTACTTTCTTCTCACTCTTTCTGCTCCAAAGTAACTGTTTCCTTGTGATCTGTCACTCTTACAGAAATTCGGAGGTATTATTTGGTTCTTATGCCAGTGTTCTCTTTTATCTTTTTGGTTTGTGAATCAATATGCTTGATTGGTTAACAGTAGTAGTTACATATTTATATCAGAGTTATTTATAGCTAGCTTTCTATGACTGCATGTAGTAGGTCTGCTACAAAATGTGTGCCTGGTTGTATTACTTGTGGGTTCATGTAGAGTACTATAGAAGGCAAAATACTACTAAAGGGATTTTGGATTTGACTCGAAGCTTTTATTTCTCCCTTCCATTTTGTAAGTTAATATTTCTTTAGTGTGATTGTGGGTCATTGGAAATCTGTAAGTCATATGCATGAAATTGGTCGTTGGCCTTTTTGACAAGTCAACTTGTCAATTAATTGCTATTCCCATTCCAATAATAGTCACTTCTGTTCACTTTTGTTTGAGTTTGTGAACTCTTCACTACTTTATCCAAACAAGCCTCTATCGCCTGAAACTGAAATTTGGGTCTGTGCAGGTCCTTGGACTGGATAAAACCGAAAGGAGAGAGCTAACCCAAAAAAAAGGGGGGCGTTATATGAGGTTGTGAGTACTTCTGATATTTAAGTTAACCCTTTACAAAATCTCTTTAAATCAATTTTGCTAATTGTTTGTACCGGACTTGCCGAAAAGGGTATGCTTTTTCTTTTCTGAATGTTTATCATCGCGACCCATTATTTTCTTTTGGTTTGGTTCTACTTATTTACTTCATATATATATATATATGGACACACACAAAAACACACATAATAACTCGTTGCATATTTAATTGTTCACACAACTCTTTCAAAAAAATCTGAAGATTTAGCCCAATTATAAGCATATAATTACAAATTTTGTATGTTTTTGTGTTAATTGGTTGACAACATTATTGAAGGACATTTGAGTTACAAAAATGAAATTCAAGTAGCCCTTTACATCGTATGCCTCTATGTATATATGAATAATTCAAATATGTGAATTGATATGAATGTTATATATTTTTGTTCTTATTTCTTGAATATTAAAGTATTTTTGTAGAAACTTATATGTTAATGTTTTTTTTATTTGTAGAAACTGCCCATGTCATGTTAATTCCTTCGAATTGGAGAGTTAACCTGACAATCAAACAATCAAAATAATATCAAGTTTTAATTCTGCTATGTTGCTTTGCTTAATGCGTGAAATACATCTCTTTTGCAAGAGATGCTGGTGTTTGCATGTCGTTTCATGGATGCTTGATTAACTGTGTGGAGAAAATTCTACTATTTGATTGGAAACGAGTACTGGAAAAGGAAATTTATGTTTTTCTCTTATGAACTTATCATATAATCTTAGTGGTTGATTAACAGTGCTGAGAATACCATATCAGAAATTTTATGAACTTACCTTGTCTTATTTGGAGAGAAATGAAATGAAATGAAAGAATAAAGACAAAAAATTAAGGTTAAACTATAAGGCAAGGTCGATGAACTTAACTAGTAAATTTGGTGGCTGCACCTATGGATATTTATTTATTCGTTTTGACTATTTTAGAATGTTATCCATTTTTCAGATTCTAAAGGAAAATATAGAGCTCCATACATCTACACAGAGTCCTATTTGTGTTGCTGGTTAGGAAAATAAATATAATATAGAACAAAAATGTTCTTACCAACTGATCTCTTTTGGTTACTTGCATAATTAGGAGTTGAGAAGCTGGAATGGGGAGACTCTGATCAGATCAACTAAATTTTACAAAAATATTCTGGAGGATTTGATCTAATTCTTGGAGCTAACATTTATATCCTTATTCTAGATTATTACTAGTTATCTATGTTTTCTTAGGCAATATCCACTAATAGAAGAAAATTAAAACCAGTCATAAAAAAAATAAAAGGGTTCTGGGAGGCTGAGATTATTCTAGATTATTAATCTTGTTTTAAATTTCTCCTTCCCTTTGTGCCTCTGGAATTGTTATTAGTTGGTAATATTCCTTGACAATGTGCAAGCTTTCAACAGTCGAGCATTCCTCTACTTTTTAACACTGTCAAACATCTTCATCTCAGGTAAAATCCTTAGTATACATTTTTTAGCAGTTATGATATAGCAATTCATTATGTTTGATCTATTTAATAAAGGAATTCTGGCTCCTGTTTGTTTATGTGGGTGACCCTTCCTATTCATTGGTTTTGCTGTGTTTTTATTGTTGAAAAGTTGAGATAAATTGATACTGTTTTTGACTTGAATGGTTTAATTGCTTCACATTCTTTAAACAAAATGAACAAGATAGGATGGAAGTAATGTGATTTTCTGTCAAATTTTGACTTTAACATTTTGTTATGGAATCATATATTAATTGCCATCAAATTGGAGAATCACACAGTTGCACTTAATAATCAATGCTTCTTCAAGCATTCAAACCAGATGACTTATTATTCTTCTTTTGTCTAACTTTCAAGGCAGGCCAATGAATTTCCTAAATGGTGTTAGTTCAATTTTAATGAATTGGCTTTTTCACTTTCCTCTGTTTTGTTGATTTCTGTTTCCAAAGCTCAACCATCAGAAACTCTTTTCTTAATTCTTGGCTTATTTTCTAGCAGTAAGGTGTAAATCAGAACAATTCAAATCCATTTAAAGTAGCATATATAATTAGCATTTCCTAGTATAAGTGTTAGATTTTTTTTATATTCTAACTAATCTAGTCATACAATTCCTCTCAAATGGTGTGTATATATATGGATATAATATTTCCTATTC
>SNVD02009708.1:0-39439 GCA_013180625.2 Boswellia sacra
TATCTCATTTTTTCAAATCTTGGGGCAATAAATCTTCATCGAGCAACCCCCACCGAAAGTATGTCCCCATGTGTCAAAATTTGAGAGTTTTATGTGTGTATATATACATTCTGCATGTTTTCATATGTCATTCCATAACCTATCTTGCAATTGAAAAGCATAATATCTAATGTGTCTTACACAAGATTAGAGCACTTGTAGAAATGGAGAAAACACCAATTCGGCGATTCTGCAATATATGCGTATTTTGCGGATCGCATTTTGGTAAAGATGGAGAGTTTACCACAGCAGCTCTTGATCTTGGTAGGACATTAGCTGCGAGGGGTATTAATTTGATTTATGGAGGGGGTAGTCTTGGGTTAATGGGGTGTGTGTCGACAACTGCATCCTTGGGAGGAAGTAAAGTTCTCGGCATTATCCCTAAACCATTAGCTGTGCGAGATATCGTAGGCAACACAATCGGGGAAGAGTTACAAGTCTCTAGCATGCATGAGCGTATTGCACATATGATTGTTAAGTCCGATGCATTTTATAGCTTTACCAGGTGGTTATGGCACATTAGAGGAGATATTTCAAATCACCTCTTGGGCACAGCTAAACATCCATAAAAAACCCATTGGTTTGTTAAATGTCAATAACTTTTTTGATTGTTTGTTATCTTTTCTTGATCAAGCTGTAGAAAAAAATTTTATCTCACCATCAGCGAGGCAAATCCTTGTTACAGCTTCAATGGCAGGGGAGTTACTTGACAAACTACAAGAATTCGTCTATTCGCCTGATCCAACAACAGCTCGGATTGATTGGTTTGGAGAAGGCAACAAAAGGCGTCAACTGGATTTAACCCTCCATCTGTAATCTCTATTTGCTGGTTTGCTTCTTTTTTGTTTGCTTTCTTTTTAGTGTGTTTATTTGAGATTTTTCATGTCGTTTCTTTTGAGCTTTTTCAGGTTATTTCTTTTGTCCCAGGTAATATTTTCTAATCTCGTTTTTAGAGTGGTGGCTTAAAAAGTTTAATTCCTCTTGAAACGCATTCTGGATCTCTTCAATCCATAATGGCTGAATACGGAGGCTAACTTCTAAACTTTTTAGACCCTTCTACTGACTTGTTTTTGTTTGCTGGCTTGTTTGGACTTTGTTATTTTATGGTAAGTTTAGTTTTGTGTAATTTAGAGTTGTTATGTGTTTTTGTCTTTATCAGTTTCGATTCGAAAAAAAAACATTGTGGAAAAGCCTGAGAATGGTAGAATATGGGGTTTCCTTAACTCTTGAAACGCATTCTCTCTAAATAATCTGTAGTTTGTTTATTTCATATTGTTTGAAGTGTCTTGTTTTGTTCTTTCATAATAAAGGTATATAGGCTGGAAACCTTAAGTCTGCGGGCTACTGGTCCTAAGGATTGTTGAAATATACAATCTTGACTCAGGTGTAACAACGCCACGTACCTCTTTTCTTGCATTTTGTGGGTCGATGATAAGATAATGATTGAATTAAGAATAACTCTTGGAAAATGATAAATGATGCATGGATCTGTGTGCTTGAAATGTTTATTGGTTTTCGCTTTGCTTTTGATTCCTTGCGCAACATTGAGCACTGAGCTATTATCACTGAGTTATTTGTTCACTTAGAGAAAGTTTATGTAATTTAAATGTTTCTTCAGATTTCAATGAATTCTAGAACTTGTTTGATGGTCACTCGAGGCGAAATCCTAGACTGTGCAACATTGGGGAAATGATTTAGGCCATCTTTGGACCGTTTGAGCCTTAATAGCCAACCTTGACTGAAATTGATCCCTAGTTACCCCTTTGAGCCTTTGTAAGCCTTTTTCTTTGTTAACTCACTAAAAGATTTCCTAACCTCAAATGAATTTGTTTCAAACAGTTTATCCCTTACCTATGAGCATGTAGATCATTCACAATTAAATTCTGAGCTATGTTCTGATTGTGGGAAGTTAGAGGAGGTTGGGATGTGTCATGAGCAATGCAAGTGAGTTCTATTATGTTTGTAAAGAAAAAAAAAAAAGAGCCAATCTGTACTTATCGTCCACGTACTTACACATTGAGGACAATGTGTTGTTTAAGTGTGGGGGAGGAAAAGTGTAATAAAAAAGAAGAAAAAAAGAAAAAAAGAAAAAAAGAAGAAGAATAAGAGATCTATACCCTTAAGTGTTCTTAAAAAGAATGAAACAACAAAGTGTGGGGGTGTAGTTTCTTTTGTTTTCTACAAAAAGAAGAAGAGAAAAAAAAAAAGAAGATTGAGTGTTCTAAATAAGTTTGTGGGAGTAACCTGGTGAATTAAAATAAAGTTGTGTTATAGGGGTGAGCTCTACATAATCTTGAATGATTTATGTGTTTGTGGGTGATTTGAACTAAATTATTATCCTTGATCATACCTTCACCCAAGCCAAACGGTACAAGCTTAATAAAGTCCTACTTGATCCTTAGTGTTGTGCATGTCTACATTAGTGGAGAGTGACTTGAAAAGCAGGCCTATGGAGTTCATTTATACACACATCTTCAATATTAAATATGATTCATTTTTATGCATAAACTCATCCGGGTTACAAGTGATTAGGTGATAATAGCTCTACACACACATAATTGAGGAATTGAAATGAAGCGAAACTAATCTTTGAGATAAAATTCTTGATCAAGTGCATTATTTTGAAGTTTTCCTTGGTTTATAATTAAGTACAATCTTTGAGGCCTATTTGCAAGTTGAAGCATTGGTGTGTTTTAATTTTTCTCTGATTCTGTTTCGGTTTATTTTTGTTTCGTATCATTTTAGTTGCTCGAGGACTAGCAAAGTCTAAGTGTGGGGGAATTTGATAGGTGTCTATTTATGTATTACTTTTATATCAATTCTTCCATGTTTCTTTGCTATATTCCTTGGTATTTTTATGTTTTTGTGTGGTTTTGATGTTTGTAGGAGATTTGGAGCAACTTGCACAAAAATGGAGTAAAACCCCTCATTTTCACCTCTGCTAGTCAATGATCTTCTCGGATTTAATTGTATTGATATACAATGAACCCGACGACATGTTATATACCGTTGGAAAGCTCTCGAAGTCTATTTTCTTGAGAAATTTACGGTTTATAAATCCATTCAGTGTACCAAAAGTTGTAATCAAAACAGTGTGAGATGTATAGAAATATAATTCCACAAGCCACTGTAGCATGTATAATACGGGATACTGTAGCAAGTCACTGTAGCAGAGTATTTAAACACATTTTAGGGTTTTATTTTGATAACTTGAAGAGGGGAGAACGTGGTGGAGGCTTCAGCTCTGGAATGCTTTCATCTCTTGGAGTTCTTGAAGGAGAAAGGAAGCTTGGAAAGAGGAAGAACTACAATCCAAAGAGAATTACATCAAATTTGCTAAGTTTTTCCCTTCCCTTTCATTTTCTGGAATGTCTCCATTGTGTATTGTATTTACCACGTTCTTAAACATGTGTAACTGAATCTGAATTGGTTGAAGGTGATTTCAAAGCCCCTGATATGGTTTTTGTAAGTTGATTGTGTAAGGAATTGTTATCCAATTCTCTAATTGAAGTTGCTTGTATTCTCCCATATTTAATGTTTATGATTGCTTGCTGATTGTATTTGAGTGGCAAACTGAATATAATCTAGTTGTGATTCATTGCTAGACTAGAAATCTTGATCCGTAATTGTCTTGAATTTCTAATCATTAGTAGCAAAATTGTGATCAGAGATTGCAATTGGAGAATATAACCTAAGTTAAATAATTCGAGCTTGTGTGTTTATTGCTTAGATCAACCTGTCTTTCTTTTCATAATGCATCCATTGAATTAAATTTAGAGAGCTTGTTCTAGGTTGTTTAATGGATGGAGATTAAATAAAGAGCCTGTTTTGTTTAACAACAAAGTAAGGAAAGATTGGGATAACAGAGCTTGTTTTTTATCTACGGTTGGTAATTTCAATGGTGTAATTGGATGACAATTCTACAATTAATTCGCAAATCCATATCTTGTGGTAGAGAAGGATCCCTTAACCAGGTTTCTCTCATTAATTTTTCACTCAAATTAACTTTCTGTTTTGTTATTCTTCATTTGTATTCTTAGTTCATTTAGTTAATCATTCAACAAAACCCCTCTTATTTAATTTATTGTTGCTTTCGAATAACAAATTCAATTAGAATCAATCCTCGTGGGAACGATATCTTACTTATCACTTTATTACTTGTGCGACTAGTATACTTGCTAGTTTCGAACGCATCACTTCTTTCCAAACTACTTTTGTTCACAAATATTTCTTTTGTATTTAACTCTGAAAGCTTGACAAAGTTTTCATTTTTTTTAATTTTTATTTTTAACTTGGGAGAGGAACAAACCCATCAAAATGGGACAAATACTTAAGACAATATGATCTCATAATATTAATTATTCTATTCTACTGCACGTGCCAGAGTCATCTATAAAGTTCTTTTATAGAGCACTGATTCTAGATAATATTTTTGTTTTTGTTTAGTGGTACTTTTTCTTAGAAATAAATGTTTAGCATTACTTTCTATACACACACACACACATATTATAAAGTAACATTATTACTTGATGAATGAAGCATTTAAATTGTATACTTGAAGTTTCGGCTAATAGTGTACAAGATTAGAGCTGTGGAATATCAGATATTCTTTTTACATGAACTTCATTCATTATTTATTTTATTTTCTTTTATTTAATTTTTTTATAGAAATCTTTTTTTCTTTTTATTTCACAAAATAGTTGTATCATCCTCTACAAAATGTTTGTTGCTACCTAAGCTATGCAGTTCCAATTTGATTTGATTGCCTATTAAATTTTGTTATAAATCTAAAGAAAGAATTGCTTACTTGTAGTTGTAATATAATAGCACTTTATTACAATCATTATCTTTTTAAAACATGATTGTGTAACATTTTTCACTTACTTTTACTTATCATTTTGCTGTGCACTTCCAATTATCCAAATTGCAAGAACAAAATGATTGAAATGAGAGCTTCGGTTTTACATCTATATATGTATGTATATCTAATTTTACATGTTATTGATAATTTTTTCTTTTTCTTCTTTCTTTTTTTAATTTGGGCATATATATACTTTGAACTTGTTGGAGACAAAGTAAAAACAAATCAAGAAAACCTTTCCAACTAGTTACTTGCAATGCGAATATCAGGGAAGAGATTAAACATAGTGTTGGAAAGGTCAGACTTTATTACAAATATTTGTTGTTTTCTTTTTATTTTTTAAGCTTTATTGGTTCAGTAATGGAAGGATAGACTTCCTTTTTATTATAATGAAACTTTTCCAAGAATAAATATGGCATATATTATATAAACAGTTTCCTTAATAGGACATAATTAAGCAAATCAAACAAGCCATTCAAATCAACAATATTGGGTGTGCATATGTAAGAGACCAAGAAAATGAAAATCATGGTAGAATGTGAGTGATTTTCATAAGTGTTTATAATAACACATATTATTTATTTATTTATTTTACAGATATACTACAACCTTTTTGTCGTAAACTGGACAAAAGCAAATCAAAGAGGTCCTTTGAAGAAACAATTGGAACTACATATGCGAGGAAAATTAAAATCATGGTGGAAAGGTGGGACAAGACATAAGAGTTTTTTTTCCTTTTTTATAGTTTATTTTTACACGTGTGTAGTATTCTTTCTTTCCTTCTCTTTGTTGTTTTGTTTTTTTTTTTTAAATTTTTTTAAGAGATCAAAACTTGCTCGTTTAGGTGCTACATATCATGAGACAAATAACATGACAACCTTGTCCAAACAATGCGCCCAACTTTATTTATAGGTTGTGAACATAATTTGATATAGTGGTCTCATATAAACAGAGACCACTAATATACTAAGATCAGGATCCTTAGACATTTATAGCATTAAACTATTTAATATTCTAGCATATTATGGAATAAAACATTCTTTTATTCATATAATAATTTATTCTTACAAAAATAGCTAACTTTTAAGTATAACCATAACAGGATATCCCAAGCTTCTTTTGCATTTGTGCAAGTAGATATAAGACCAAATTGATGAGCATCAACATCATTGAAAATAACATTAAATGCCTTTAGAGTTCCAATTGGTTGCATTGTAGGCTTCATTAGTCAATTCGACTAATGGTTTTTCCTCTAAGGCGCCAAATGCATTCATCCAAATTGGTGTGTCTAGCCATGCACAATGCCGGTCTAAACTCTCTCATCATGTGACTTGATAAAAGCTCTTATTTGTATCTTTCAATATGGATAATTCGATCCGTCAAGCATAAGGAGTTATTAACTGAACCTTTATTCTAAAACGGATCTATGCCTTTAAATTAATTAAAAACTAATCTCCACTGGTATGTTAGTGAGATTTACTATGATACCAATTATGAGATTTGAAATTATATTGATTGTTTCGTGGAATATAACCAAAGACTGTAAAGTAAATCGGCATAAAATTTTTATGTGGTCTCATGATAAAAACCTACGTTCACATGTCGTAAGAGCTACAATTCACTATGATATCTTTATTTTTACAAGTCAAGGACCTACAATAGCAGACTCACTTTACTGTTAACACCTAGTCTATGCAAAACTTGTTCTCACTAACACAATATTGTCAAGTAAAACATGATCAATCACCGGGTTATAAACTTATGTAATCACTCAAAACTCTCAAGCTCACATGATCTGTCAACAGAAGCTTAAAGCTTCACATAAACACAAATAACAATGATAGATGCATTGCAGCTCACTCTTGCACTTGCTCTTGTTGAATGTGTCTGATTCAACAGTTGTATGACTAGCTAATTAAATATATGTTCTTGTTAAGCACAACTTTGTTTCTTCAGCTATAAGACATAAAATTTTACTTTGGAAAGAACTCAAATTAGGATCAATAAAATAAATAATAGGATACAAATATATATTCTCCTAACAAACCTAGGATAATATATTAATTGTCCTAATGTAATATAGGATAATGTCTAATAATGAATTCTTATTAAAATAAGATTCCCACATGAAATCTTAATTCTATTGAGATTATTTTTATTAAAAGCTGTTGTATTTTAGGCAACAAAATAAACATGAATTTAATTACATTAGGAAAACCTTTACACTTTGGTTAATCAAATTAAACCAAAGTTTTCCTTATAAGATGCCAATTTAATTTGTCATGTGTAAGACAAAGACATGCACGTTAACCCAACATAATTTATGTGACATGCGTTGGGTGCGGGGTCGCGGTTTGTTGTGGCTTGGTGGCTTATGTTGACCGGCTGCAACAGCTGGCTACAACCCCCTCCTTCTCTCTCTCTCTCTAATTGTCCGCCAGCTGCCTGCCAAATGGCAATCAAGTAGTCACCACCAAACCTAATTAATATGTGGGGAGGAAGGGACTTGAATAAGATGCCAATGTAACTATAGATGACGTATGTTATGTTTTGCCTTCTAAGTAGAAAAAAGAATAACCGTTGAGGCCAGACAAAGTTGAGACACAAACCATTAATTTCAAGCCCCGGTGGATCCCATTAAATAAATAGGAGTGGTTTCCCAATGTTAAATTTGCCATAAATGTCTAACAACCCAATGGAGTTGGAGTATTGACTTCAGTAGATCAACTAAGGTTTAAATTACCATTGGAGTGCTGCATCAAGCCCATAATTCAATATCCTGGATCATTAAAAAATTATTGTGTATCATATATATATATATATATATATATAATTTTGATCTCACATATTATATTTGAATTGTAAACTTTAAATTTTGATAAACTAAATAAATATAATTTGATATAAAAATGGAAAGCATAAAATATAATTATTATACATGAAGTTTAAAAATTAAATGTGGTAATAAGCATGGTAATTTCTAATTGGCATGAAGTACTTCATTATTGATTACAATTTTAGTAGGGAATGTAGCCGGATTTCCATTCTTAATAACAATAGATTATCAAAGTAATGTTATACCTATAAAGTTAATGTGGTATTAAGTGAATAGAAAGATGAATATAAGAAAATTAATATAATAAATATCGATAAGTATTATGACATTAGATAAGTGATGTCATATCAATTTTCTCTACAAATCTTATAAGTGTAGCATTACTTGTAGATTATTAATGTAAATTTGTATTTTATCTCTTGATTTGGTTATAGGCTAGAGACTAGAGTTTTGTTGTGAAGTAGAAAATTATGCTTACTGGTCTATTATATGAACAAATTCCTCTTGGGTTGAAAAGTATCATTGGAAATATGGTAGTAATATATGTAGTTTGTCAAAGCAAAAATCAATTTTGGAAATTACTAAAAAATAATGATACACTTTTCAAATTCCATATAAAAAAATGTATGTACGTAATTAATGATTAACGAATAGATGGATTAATGATATAATAAATGATGTGAGACTTCATATTCATATTAAGTCATTTGAGATATATAATTTTCAAAAAAAATTTTGGAATGTATACTAGTACTTGATTAATAAATAATAAGTATTGTTATAAATTATTACTTTAAAACCCCTGTGACTTGGCCTTTGTAAGCTGCTGCCACTGAAATTTCTTTGCGGTAAAATATATATAAAAGCTAATTACCAACAGTTAAAAGACTAAAATATCCTTAAATCTCTTTTTTTTTTTTTCATTTTATAAGGTATTAAAAGATGTCAAATTAATTCATTAAAAAGAATATCTAACATTAGTCTTCGAACAAGAAACTTTTATTGTGGAATTGGCTTCCCAACACGTGCATTTGTTCCAATGTAATCAGCTATTCAAAAACTGCAGAATTGAATTACGTATGAACTGAATTGCAGAGTTGAATTACATAACTAAATTAAGTTTTGAATTGCAGAAGTGAATCATAGAACTATTTTTTTTTTCAACGGTGAAAAGGAATTTACTGGCTAATGAACGCTATAAATATGGCCTCTCATTTGCCTTGTAAACACAGTTGAAGAAACTTCTTCATTTTCTAGCTTTCATTTCTCTTATTTACACCCTGTTGGGTACTAATTCTATAGATTACTTTTCAAATCTAGAGTACTAAGAATCGTAGAGGTCGATGTAATTCCAAAGTAGCAAAGAGTAGTCCAAAACACAAGTCAAAACACCGAAGGAAACGCAAAGCCCAAACTGCAAGAAATAGAAGAAGAGAGGCAGTGATGGTTCATCCCAGGTGTGTCAACGCTTCTCCTCTGAAACCATTGGACTTAGACAGAAATTTGAACTATAATAAAATTTAAATATATCAATAGAAATGTTAATGTTCCATTTATGATGTGTATCAATTGTTTTATATTTATTACCGTCTTTCATGAGTTTTCTTGTTTGAAAGCATGAATTAATCTATCCTTTTCCCCAAATTTATGTTTTCTGATGATCAGGTTTAAAGATTTTCTAATCAGACGTTCAAATCTCAAAACAATTCGAGAACTATTTGAGAGGTATTATCAAAATCTTAAAGCAATTCGAGAACTATTTGAGATGTTTTCTCTGAAGCCTGTTATTGGTGTTATACACAGCGGAAGTGATAACCAACAGGACAACACAAATGCACAACACAAATTATGCTAGATAATTGAATATAATAGCAACTAAAGAGGTAACCAATCAACCACAATGCAGAAATAGAAAGAACACCAAGATTTAACGAGGTTCGGTATAAATACCTACGTCCTCGGGTGCCGCTGAAGAAACTTTCCACTATCTTCAAAGAGAATACAAACTTTTGGGCCACAATACAAATACCACAACTATTGGGCCAAACTGTAATTACCCGAATAGTTGGGTCAAACTATAATTATCCAAACAATTGGGCAATACTACAAATACCCAAAACAAAGGGGAAAAAACAAATATTACAAACTTTAAGGTCCTTATTGAAAGGTCCTTAAACTATGAGGTTTTCTATGTGAGACCTTACAAATAGAGAGGGTGGAAGATAATTTCCAATGGGACTACTAAGTGAGAAGACTTGGCTTTTATTTGTAAGCCCAAGTCTCTCCAATATAAAGACTCCCACTCCATGTGGGATCCTTGCACATACAAGTAATTGGCTAAAGAGCCAATACTCCAACAATTCTCCACATTGGCGATTTAGCCAATCCACCACAAAATTCTTCTTTTTTTCATATTCTCTATCACAACTGCAACGCCTCCAAATGCGCCCAATGGCGCGGTCAAACTCGTACAATGTTGATCAAGTCCAAACAATGACTGAACTTAATCGCTGTCACAACCTTAGTCAACATATCTGCAGGATTCTCGGCAGTCTCAATCTTCTGAAGTAAGATTCTTCCTTCATCAATGATCTCCCGCACAAAATGATAACGAACATCAATATGCTTAGTACGAACATGGAACACTGGATTCTTCGCTAAATGGATAGCACTCTGACTGTCAGAATAAAGACTAATCTTCTTCTGCCCAATTCCCAATTCATCCAGCAATCCCTGTAACCAAATAGCTTCCTTCACAGCCTCTGTCATTGCCATATATTCTGCCTCTGTAGTAGACAAAGCCACTGTAGACTGTAAAGTAGACTTCCAACTCACTGGTGCCCTTGCAAGAGTAAACACATAACCGGTTGTTGACCGACGTTTATCCAAATCACCAGCATAATCTGAATCAACATAACCAATAGCATACTGACCACATGTATCATCGCTCTCAAAGACTAAGCCAACATCTACGGTTCTCAACAAATACCGTAGAATCCATTTCACTGCTTGCCAATGTCCTTTACCAGGATCATGTATATACCTGCTCACAACTCCAACTGCATGTGAAATGTCGGGTCTTGTACACACCATAGCATACATCAGGCTACCAACTGCATTAGCATATGGAACTCGAGACATATACTCTCGTTCCTCATCTGTACTAGGAGATAAAGATGCACTCAGCTTCATATGAGGAGCAAGTGGGGTACTTACAGGTTTTGACTGCTCTGTAATGCCAAACCGCTGTAATACCTTCTTCATATATTGCTTCTGAGTCAAACAAATCTTGCTTCTCCCTCTATCTCTGCTAATCTCCATGCCTAGAATCTTCTTAGCTTCACCCAAATCTTTCATCTCAAACTCTCGATTCAACTGAGTCTTCAACTTTGCAATTTCTTCGACATTCGTCGAAGCTATCAACATATCATCAACATACAAGAGTAGATAAATGAAAGAACCATCATGTAGCCTCCGAAAATACACACAATTATCAAATTTGCTTCTTGTGTAACTCTGACCTATCATAAACCGATCAAATCGCTTATACCACTGTCTGGGAGATTGCTTCAAACCATAAAAGCGATCTTTTCAGTTTGCAAACCAAATTTTCCTTACAGCAACTTTGAATCCCTCTGGCTGAGTCATATAGATTTCCTCTTCCAAGTCACCATGTAAAAATGCAGTTTTTATATCCAATTGAACTAGTTCCATATTCATCTGAGCTACCAAGGCCAACAAAATTCTAATGGAAGAATGTTTCACAACTGGAGAAAATACCTCATTATAGTCAATTCCTTCCCTCTGAGCGTACGTCATTCTTGTTAAGAAATCCATCTTTCTTTGCATATATCCATCTGCACCTAATTACCTTTTTACCCTTCGGTAGTTGAGCTAGCTCCCAAGTTTCATTCTTCTGAAGAGACTGCATCTCTTCGCTCATAGCTGTCTTCCACTGATCAACTTCAGAACATCTGACTGCCTCTCTATAAGTGGAAGGAACATCAGCATCTACAATTGGAAGTGCATAGACCACCATATCAGCAAATCGAGCAGGTCTGCGAATCTCACGTCTTGGCCTATCAATTGCAATAGATTCTTGTTGCTGTTGAGGTTCCTGAGTAGAACCCTCACCATCATCTCCCAAATCCTCCTCTGTCATTGGAGTACCATCATCTGTCTCAACAGATCTAACTGGGTTCAATGTCGTCGTTTCAAACTCCACATGCTGCTGAGTATGCTCTACCTGCTGTGGAGTACCATTCACCTCTGTCTGGTTTTCTGATTTCTTCAACATTGAAGACTCATCAAATGTCAATCTCTGCTGGATACAATCTTCCTTGAACTAGGACACCATAGACGATATCCTTTTACTCCTGAAACAAATCCCAAGAAAATCGCTTTTTTGGCTCTAGGATCCAGCTTAGATTCTTTCACATGATAATATGCAGTGGAACCAAAAACATGTAAAGAATCATAATCAGAAACAGGTTGTCCAGACCATACCTCTAATGGAGTTCTATAACCAATAGAAGCTGAAGGTAGACGATTAATGAGATGACACGCATAAGTCACAGTCTCAGCCCAAAATTCCTTACCCAACCAAGCATTGGACAACATACACCGAACTTTCTCCAGCAATGTCCGGTTCATGCGTTCTGCCACCCCATTCTGCTGCGGTGTACCTCTAACAGTAAAATGACGTACAATACCCTCATCTCGACATAATTTCAAAAACTGATCACTGCAATACTCACCACCATTATCTGTTCTGAGATGCTTGATCTTCTTACCAGTCTGTGTCTCAATCATCTTTTTCCACTTAAGGAAAGCACCAAGTACATCATCTTTTGATTTCAAACAGTACACCCAAGTTCTTCTGGAAAAGTCATCAACAAAAGTAACAAAGTAGTGCCTACCTCCCATAGATGCGGTTTTAGTAGGTCCCCACACATCTGATTGAACATAATCAAGAATACCCTTGGTATTATGAATAGCGGTGCCAAATTTCACTCTCTTCTGCTTTCCCAGAACACAATGCTCACAGAAATCCAGCTTGCAGGTCTTTGCACCTTTCAATAAGCCTCTTTTCACCAAACTGAATAAGGCTTTCTCACCTGCATGTCCCAAACGCATATGCCATAATCTCGTGATCTCTGAATCTGCATCATTATCAGAAATCATAGCAGCTGATCCAATAATCGTATTACCATTATAGTAATACAAGTTGTTCCTCCTAGTGCCTTTCAATACCACAAGAGCGCCTGAAGTGACCCTCAGAATACCATCTCGAATAGATATAGCACAGCCTTTAGATTCTAAGGCTCCCAAAGAGATGAGATTTTTCTTCAACTTCTGTACATACCGAATATCTGTCAGAACTCTAGCCAGTCCATCATGATTCCTCAATCGGATCGAACCTATCCCAGCAGTATGGCAAATATCATCATTACCCATATACATAACTCCATAATCAAGCTCCTCAAACTGAAAGAACCAATCCCGATGTGGACACATATGATAAGTACAACCCGAATCCATAATCCACTCATCAGAAACAGAAGTGGATGGATGACCAACTAGGCATATATCTGAATCACTATCATCCTCACGCTCAACAACACATGCATCAGAAACAGCCTTGCCCTTATCTTTCTTTTTCAACTTAGGACAATATTTCTTCCAATGCCCTTTCTCACGACAAAAGGCACACTCATCTTTTCCTAATCTACCCCTCGACCAAGATTTTTCCCTTTTTCCTGGTTTCCTACTATGACTACGCCCTCTCACTGTCAATGCATCTACTGACTCATCCCTATGTTCCCTTTGATCTTTCTTACGAATTTCATAATTCAACAAAGCAGAACAAACTTCTTTAAAAGATAGTTTATCTTTTCCATGGATAAGAGTAATGCACAAATGATCTAATTCATCCGGAAGTGAGCCAATCAATAGCATATCCTTAATTTCATCTTTGAAGGTTTCATCTAAGTTTAACAAATCAATAATTAACTTATTAAACTCATCAATATGAGAACTGATGCTAGTACCTGGTTTCAACTGGAGACGAAACAATCTCTTCAATAGATACAACCGATTCTCATTGCTTTTCTTTATATATTTGTTCTCCAGCGCCTTCCACAGTTTGCTTGCAGATATCTCCTTAGTGAACGGATACTTTTGTTCTCTACACAAGCAAGAGTGAATCAACCCACAAGCTTTTATATTTAGCCTGTCCCAATCTCTGGCACTGATATCTTCTGGTTTTGTTTCTTCCAGAACGATATCCAAATCTTGCTGATACAACTCGTCCAACACCTCACTCTGCCATAAGCCGAAATTATTTCGGCCATCAAATTTTTCAACATCTATTTTTGCATTTGTCACATTCACTGTCTTCTCAGATACAATTGACGATGAAGCCATCACTACCTCTCACAAATAAGCTCGATACACAAATCACCAATAACCAAGCTCCAAACAGACTATTATATTCAATAACTAGCAATCCAAATTCAACAGCCCAGAACAGTAGCAAGTGCTTTAATGAAATAGCCACTAACTACCCAAAACCTTTGGCTCTGATACCAATTGTTATGCACAGCGGAAGAGATAACCAACAGAACAACATAAATGCACAACACAAACTATGCTAGATAATTGAATATAATAGCAACTAAAGAGGTAACCAATTAACCACAATGCAGAAATAGAAAGAACACCAAGATTTAACGAGGTTCGGTATAAATACCTACGTCCTCGGGCGCCGCTGAAGAAACTTTCCACTATCTTCAAAGAGAATACAAACTTTTGGGCCACAATACAAATACCACAACTATTGGGTCAAACTGCAATTACCCGAATGGTTGGGTCAAACTGTAATTACCCAAACAATTGGACAATACTACAAATACCCAAAACAAAGGGGGAAAAACAAATATTACAAACTTTAAGGTCCTTATTGAAAGGCCCTTAAACTATGAGGTCTTATATGTGATACCTTACAAATAGAGGGGGTGAAAGAGAATTTCCAATGGGACTACTAAGTGAGAAGACTTTACTTTTATTTATAAGCTCAAGTCTCTTCAATATAAAGACTCCCACTCTATGTGAGATCCTTGCACATACAAGTAATTGGCTAAAGAGCCAATACTCCAACAATTGGATTATGTATGAGCGGAGCTTTATTCGACTGTTTGTTCTTCTACACTGATGAGATCAATGATCATAACAAGTGCATCCAGTCGGACAAACTTTTGGTGATTCTAGTTTGTGTTCCCCGTACTGTCAATGATTCTGGTTATATAATCTACGATTTTTACTTGAAATGGAATCAGAAAAGGGATGCCCTTAGAAATGAAAAAGGCACCAAATTTCTGTCCAGGTTTATCTCTACCGGTCTTCTTCCCCTCCCCCAGATAATTATTAGGCATGCATGCAGGCTCTTTTACTGCCAAATTTTCGTAATTTCCACATAATTATTATGACGTTTAAACATTGTCCTACCTAGCTATATGTATACATAATTTCATAAAATTCCACGTGGACTTCAACCTGCCTAGGTTTTGTTGGTGACTGCTCTGTTAATTCCAAGATTCAAAATCAGCGGACGTGGAATTATAACAGGATTGCTAATAACGCAGAACGTTTACAGATTAATTCCGGTGTTAATATGGACATCAAAAGCGATTACTTCTGGAAAGTTTAGTGAATGGCTCACAATGTTCTGTTTTTATACCCTCTACTTCAGTCAAGTAAGGTTTTACTGGATTTAGAACTCAAATCTTTTTTCTAAGATTTTTTATTGTTGGAAGAACAATTATTTCTCAACTGTCCGTATCGTTTTGATCAACAGTTAACGTGCTGGTCTTTTAGATTACAGGAGTCATGTGGTATAACTTTGCCTTAGCCACAGAGATTAATTGCTGGAAGAAAGCCAGATGCAAAATTCATGCCAAATGCCATCAACCTCTTTATAAGTACTACTGTAGTGAAGGTTTTAAAGCCGACCACTCTACTATTGTATTTTGCTCTAAACACACAACAAGTATGGTTTTGGAATGTTCGAATATGCACATCAGTCTGGAATAATTGCGGAAACCTTTGGTCATTTTTTCGAGAAGATCATATATGGTTTGCGATGGGGCCTGCAAACCCTCAGGTTTGTGCAATATAAGTGCTTTCTATAGTAGCTCTTACAACACATCCACTTATTCTCATGGTTGTTCTCATTCTTTTCGGCTGATGGGGAGTATAGGGAAGGAAAAGGAGTGGAAAGAGAAAAATGAATGGATGACATTCAACGTTAGCGAAGCGTTATTCATTGAAGTTGTTAATTTTTTCTCCACTGCAGGCTTCCTTATGTGAAGCTAACTTATAGACAGATTGATAGATTCTCAGTAGCTTTATACTTCTACTATGTTCTTTTCTATATACTTAGATATCTTATATATTTGATGAATTTCTTTTCTTCTTTTCAGTGGTTTTGGTCAGAACCTAGACGCAGGTGCCGATGCGGGCAGAAACATCTTTACAATTTATGTTATCGTGTGCGGAATGCTTTTGTTTTCCTTTCTTATTGGACTGCTCCAGGTTGGCATACCTTTCATTTTATTTATTTCTTTTTTGTTCTTTATCCGTACGTCAATTTACTTCTATATGCTAAATTGAAGCACAGAGAAATTAAATATCAACCAATCACATGCTTTGCGAAACAGATGTATCTGCAGTCCTACGCTAAACGATATTTAGAGAGGGATAGAAGACGAAAATTGACATGCGAACTGCTCAAAAAAGTGAGTTCCTTCCACGTTAGAGAACTGCTAAAGTTTGTAAATCTTTTGTTCACTGGTTACTGATTCTTGATCCAGATGACAAGAGCAAGCAGCTAGTGAAAAGAAAAAACAAATTTAACGGAAACTATGATGCACAGGCATCCACTAAGAGTTGTGGGTGCATCCATAAGATTCAAATTGCATAAAATGTTGTCTTTTATCATACACTTTAATCAATATCTATCTGTATCAAATCAATGACAAGATAATTTTAAACCTTAAGAAGAGGAGGACTAAAAGCTTGAGCTAGCTTTTTTCATAGGGGAGATTACAGGTTGAATTCTTGACCTTTGAATTTTAGTCCACCGTTAATATGTGGTTGCATATTGGAACTATTCTCATACTCATTCGTGTATGCGTATTCATGTATCAAGGTGGAAGAGTCGGCAAAGTGGAAACCACAATCATCATTGAGGGAATTACGGAGATGTCTAAAGCCAATTGTCTTTGCAGAGCGGACTCACATTATCCGAGAGGGAGACCCAATAGATGAGATGATCTTTGTGGTGCAAGGCACGGTATGGACCTACACAAAATCAGGCTCTCCTAGCACAGCTGATTGTCACAATGTAAATGATCATCAGAAGGACAATGACTTCTATGGAAAAGAACTCGTTGATTTTTTCCGGAACGATCCCCATACGACCAACCTCCCTATCTCAACCAAAACTGTTCAAGCAGTGACAGATGTTGAAGCCTTCGTTCTTATGGCATATGACTTGAAAAACATATATATTGAGCATCGTGAGAGAGCAGTTATTTTCATACAGTTTTATTGGCGTTTTAGAAATTTGCGTGGAATCCACAAAACCTTGCCTAGGAAGCAAATACCACAAGCACCATCGCAATAGTGAGTGCGGCTTGATATAATTGCTCACGAACAATGCTTCTTTGTTATCTCATTTTGTCTTTTAACTCTTTGTCTTGTTTTAGGCCAGAGTTATGTTAAGAGGTACAAAATTATTGTGGTTTACTGATATAAAATATGTAATCTGCAAGTTATTTCTGCTTCTAAATTTGGTATAACAAACTTTTTTCAAGCAATTTGGTGTATACTTTGCCCCGGAAATGAACACCACCAACACAATCTCAGCAGTACATCCTGCATCTTGATATCAATGCTTAATCCGACAGATTTTGTCATCTCAGCAGAGATATTGTTTAGTTCAGTTGAGTTTAATATATTTTAGTTGGTTTCAATAAAATTAGCAACCTTGCTAGATTGATAATCAAACAATTTAACACAAGATGTACATTGCAGGAACAGTACGAAGAAAATAAAATCCAAGAACAACAAACTCAAACCAACGCTCTCTTATCAAAAAACCAGACACCAATTTGAGAGAAAACAATTCTTTCTTTTCAATAATCAATTCATAACAAGCTTGGGAACTCAAATAACTAATACATTTAATTTCTACTAGTATAAACATATTCAAATTTGAGTTAGAAGAAATCAAAATTCTTAATTGAGTCAAATTCCTAAAAATTAAATTCCTATTTCAAACAAACCTAAAATAAACAAATGACAACTATAACCTTAACAATCCTAAATAAAAATATTCCTCTTCTACATCATTTCTCCACTCTTGAAAAACCCAACTCCTGGCGAGTTGCTCACAGTGAATGCTTCAGGTAAGCCATTTGGATTAAATTACAAAATTTTGGAAATTGAGAGGCTTGCCTAACTTTTCAAAAATTCAAGGGGTCGATTGATATGTTCTATAGAAACCTAAAAATCTAACTTTTTGTCAATCGAAAAGCGATGGTGAACATCTAGCTGCCAAATAGGTGATCGACGAGTGCTCTGGTGGTGGTGAAGATCAACGTTTAGTCATGGGAGTTGAAGAGCCATGGAATCTGAATGCTTTGGTGAAGGGTCTCCAATTTTTGACAATTAACATTCAGCAATGATGGCTTTGCTTTGTTAACTGACAACCGAGAAGGTGATTTCAATAGGCAGTGACGGTAGATATGTGGTAATGGAGACGGTACCAGTCTATGGTGGTTGTCGATTCAATTTTTTGTTGATTTTAGGGGATTTCCAACGATATTTTAGTCGATGAAGATGACAAGGTTTGGCTGATCTATGGTTTGGTGTGGTTAGTGATGGTTGACGCGTCAGTGGTCGACAATGAACGATGACAAATCTGTGTTTTGTGTTTCCTAGGGTATTATGTTTAACATTTACGAAATTTTTGGAATGGTTTTGTGGTTGTGCAAAAGCGATTTGTGGTAATTCAGTGGTGGCATGAGCGAGGCTCTTGATACCAAACTAAGGGGGAATAGTAAGAAGAAAATAAATCCAAGAACAACACTTGCACGCTCGAACCAACACTTCTCAACAAGAAACCAAACACCAACCAGGGTGAAAACAATTCTTTATTCTCAAAAATCAATTCATAACAAGCCTAAGAATTCAAATAACTGAGACACTTAATTTATACTAATCTAAACATATTGGAATTCGAGTCAAATTAGGAAAAGTTAAATTCTCCAAAAAATTAAATTCCTAATTTAATTAAACCCTAAAATATGCAAATGACATAAATAACCTCAATAATCTTAAAATTAAAACATTCAATATTCACTTTAAGTGACAAGACAATAAACAAAACCCAACAAAGATGAGTTAATTAGAATTCAAAAAGCTATCCAGAGAAAAGATAATGAGAAAAACATGATAAACAAGTGATAGAGTTAGAATAGATAATTGATAAAATTAAGATAACAAAGTAATGACTTTGGTTAGAATAAAGACATTGAACGGAGTTGTGACATAGACAATAGACATTAGACAAAGTCATAACACTAATTTCACGTCAGACAAACATTTATCTATATGAGCTTTACGGTTATCACCTACATGATATCAAGATTAGTCTTCCAATGACTAAATTTGAACTGATATTGTCAAATTATAATAAGAGAATAAAAATATATATGAATAATTATAAACTATAAACATCTGTTAATACATAAATATAATATCAAAAATCATAAGTATGTTGGCAAAACTTTTAACAATCTATAAAACTAACTGTCAACTGGGATAAAATATCCTAACATAGACTTCCATAATGTGCTCAATTCGTTTTTACTATAAGCACGAGATACTTGCACGATAACAAGCTTTATCTAAGGCATTTTGCCATGGTACATCTAATGTGCCATACATCATTTTTTAAAAATTGTACAAAATTTGTAAATGAGTATATAAAAGTTGTAAATGAATCAAATAAAGTTGTACGTACAACCTTTATTTTATTCATTTATAACTTTTAGACAGTTACAACTTTACAACTTTTATATAGTCATTCACAACTTTTATACAATTTTTTTTTTATATATCAATACATCTGATGTGCTGTAGTAGGACTCTTATCTAAGACCACAACTCTGGGAAATGAATAGTATCAAAACTTGAGCTTTACAAAAACTTAATCCACTAGTTTTAGTTTAAGGTCCATCCCACCCTATACCAAACCCAATCAACCCATTGGAATCTTTTTAAGAAATTGCATTCTCTATGATTAATTTATACCTAAAAGAATTAAAAAGAACTACAGATTATATAAGAATTAAAAAAAAAACTATAGATTAAATCTATATTTTTATTATATGTAATTTATAATTTAATAGAAATCATAGACATGTTGTATTTGTTCCACATTTGATGGATTAGCATAAACAATCTAGATTAATTACTTTTTGTTGGTGTCAATGTGTGACACTTGCATGTGCCACGCACATGTTGATTTTTGTCTAACTTGTGATAAAACTAGAATAGTGTTTTGATTCCTATTTTACTGTTTCTAGATGATTATTATAGGAAGTATTTGGTTTGCAATAAATATCTCCTTAGATTAAGATATTGTTTTTTGTATCCTAATTAAAATAGAAGAATATCTATTTGTGTCCAAATTTTTTTAGGAGTTTAATTATAACACTTCCTATTATATTTCTCCTTATCTTAATATGATTTTGATTAGACTTTTTACAGGATTCCAAAGGAGATTTCGTCCAGGCCTCTCACTATATATATACAGCGTTATTTCTACATAACGTATTAGACAGACCGGCGGGTTAGCTGATTTGGTTGTGTTTTGAGAGAGTCTTGATTTTGGCATTCCGTGAATTGATAGAAGAGCTTCAACGGAAATTGGGATGCTTCTTTAATTTGATTCTTTGAGTCTTTTGATTCATGTATGAGTGGTAGAAATCGTACATGAGTTGTTGATTGAGTCTGTATGAGTTAGTAGACACTTGGGATAACTTGCGAGTTAAGTGTTTATGTAATTCAATGTCAGACTTCGTGTGTTATGTATAACTTAACAGTGTGTTGTTACGTTATCTGCGACAGAGAGTGAGCAGTGTCACTAGAGTTTAAGATCTTTGCGAAGATTTTGTTTTATAAAGATTAGGTCAGTGTATGAGGGTGAGTCAGCACTGTAAAAGGTCCTAAAGATTGTACAAACAAGAACTTAGTGAATTGCAGCTCTACAGCTGTCCGTGGATGTAGGTTTTATAACCGAACCAAGTAAAAATCCTCATGTGCCGATTTACTTTATAGTTTACTATTATGTTACTTATAACTGCTGACTTCCAGAACTATTAATTAGTATCAGAGTAGGTTCACTGATAGACAATGAAGAAAATGATCAGGTTGATCTGGAAGAATGGAGTTTATTCGCAATGGAGGATCCGGAACACAACCACTTATCCTTGAGGACAGTAATTATTCATGTTGGAAGGTAAGAATAATGATGCATATTAAATCTCTTGATGATAGGGCATTGACTAGTGTGCTTAAAGGATGGACACTGCCAACAAAATTGGATGCTTTTGGTGATTCCGAACCCAAACCTAAGGATGAATGGACTGATGAAGAATATCGACGCTCCAACTGGAATTCAAAGGCTCTTAACGCAATCTTGCTGCAGTGGACTTAAACAACTTCAGACATATTTCAAGGTGCAAAGTGGCCAAAGAAGCATGGGACATACTTGAGGTAAAACATGAAGGTATTGCATCTATTAAAAGATCTAAATTGATGAGATTAAATTCTCAATTTGAAAATCTGATGATGCATGAGGATGAGTCAATTTCTGAGTTTTACTCTAAGATATATCACATTACGAATTCGGCATACATGCTTGAAAAAACTTCACTAATGCAGAAATTGTTAGTAAAATAATTAGGTTTGTCACAGATAAATTTCAATCTAAAATTTAACCCATTGAGGAGGTTAAAAACACTTATGAGATGATGGTTCATGGACTGATTGGCATTCTCCAAAACTTTGAAATAAATCAGAGTACTAGAAAGCAAAAGGAAAAAACATTGCATTTAATGTGAAAACTGAACAATCTGATGATGAAAGTAATGATGAGCTTGATGAAACTGATTCTAAATAGTTGCTTTTCTAACAAGAAACTATGTCAAGTTCATGAAAAGAAATTTTAGGAAAAAGAATCAAGGAAAGCCATCAAACTCAAGTGATGAAAAATTCAGAAAGTTCAACAACGAGAATGACAAAAAGAAACCAAAACAACTTGAAAAGAAAGGGCAGATTCAGTGTTATAAATGTTCTCGTTATGGGCATATTCAATCTGAATGTGCTAATCTCAGGAAGAAGAACAAAGGACTGACAACAACATGGAGTGATGAATCAGAATCGGAGTCAGAAGATCAAGATTGCATGAGCAATTTTGTTGCATTTACTATATCTACAGCGGATAAAGGGAAAGCTGTTGTCTGACATAACAGAAAATTGCAGAACCAATGTTGATCATTCTGATGAAGAAAATGGACCAGAATACTATGAAAAGTTGCAAGAGACATACAACGTACTCTATGGTGAAAGGCTGAATCAAAAAGAAGAAATCAAAATCTTGAAGAAGAAGATTGAAGTGCTGGAATGTGAAAAATCCTATGCTGAAAACCATATCTCAGAACTGGAGACTGTTTTGACAAACAAAACAGCACATGTTGAGAAAATTACAACAGAACTAGTTGAAAGCAAAAGGTGTATTGATCAACTCAAAATTAGGGCAGCCAAACTTGATCAGGTCTTAAGCCTTGGAAGAGACAACTCCAACAAACATGGATTGGGGTATACAGAAGGTAATGTTCCATCTTCATCAACAACTATTTTTGTTAAAGCTTCAATATCAGGTAAGAATTCTGAACTTAACTCTTTAAAGTCAAGTCCTAATTTCAAGAACAATGAGATATTTGTTTCTCCTATGAGCTCTTTCAAATCCAGTCCTGAAAAGGTAAAGAAATTCATTCCAACCTGTTATTTTTGTGGTAAAAAGGGACATATTAGGCATAGATGCTTTAAACTGTTGAATCTTTTGCATAAGAGATCAAAACAATTCAAACTGTTACCAAAATCACAACAGCAGTGGGTTAAGAAAGACAAAACAGTATGTGCTCTTAACCAATCATCTAACGATTTGTGGTATTTTGACAGTGGTTGTTCCAGGCACATGACTGGAAATAAACAGTTTTTAACAGATTTTAAAGCATACAGGGATGGTTATGTCACTTATGGAGATGGAGGAAAGAGTAAGATCATTGGTAAAGGCACTTTGAATGCCAAAGGCCTACCCAATTTTCAAAATGTCTTGCTGGTTGAAGGTTTAAAAGCTAATCTTATTAGTATTAGTCAGATTTGTGATGACAAGTATATTGTTAATTTCACATAAAACAAATGCATGGTCTTAGATAATTTTGGTAAATGCATTCTAGAAGGTAATAGATCTTCGGATAATTGTTATTTAGTAAAGATTGCATTTCAAGCTAGGATTTCAGATTTAAAATTGTGGCAGCAAGAATTAGGACACTTAAATTACAAAGACTTGGTTAAATTATCTAAGTTAGGTGCTGTAAAAGGAGTTCCTAAACTTGATGACAAAGTTAATGGAATTTATGGCCTATGTCATATGGGAAAACAAATTAGAAGTTCACACAAATCAAATCCACATCTTAGCACATCCAAAATACTTGATTTGCTTCACATGGATCTTATGGGTCCTATGAAAATTGAAAGTATTACAAGTAAGAGATACAAATTTGTTTGTGTGGATGATTTTTCTAGATATACTTAGGTTGATTTTATTAAAGAAAAATATGACACTTCTGAAGCTTTCAGGAATCTTTGTGTTAAGCTTGAAAATGAGCAAAATAGGAACATTGGCAGGATTGTGAGAATAAGAAGTGATCATGGAAAGGAGTTTGAAAACATTAGCTATGCTGACTTTTACAAATATCATGGAATTGATTATGAATTTCAACTCCCAAAACCCCTGAATAGAATGGCATAGTGGAAAGGAAGAATATAACTCTTCAAGATATTGCTAGAGTGATGCTCAATAGCAAGAAATTGACCAAAAGGCTATGGGATAAAGCATTAAGCACTGCTTGTTATATTTCAAATAGAGTTTTTCTTAGATCTGGTACTAACTAGACACCTTATGAAATTTTGAAAGGTAGAAAACTAAATTTGAAATATTTTCATGTTTTTGGATGCAGGTGTTACATCTTAAATGACAGAGAGCAGTTAGAAAAATTGGACCCAAGAAGTGATGAAGGAATATTTGTGGGATATGCACAAAACAGTAAAGCATTTCGAGTTTACAATCTGAGAACTGAAGCAGTCATGGAATCTGCAAACGTAGTATTTGATGATCTGGATGATTATTTCACAGAAGATACAGAGAAATTAGATTCAGACAATAACAGTAATAAAGATGACTATATTACGAAAGAGGAAACAGCTGCTATTACACTCGACGTAACAGTAACATCTGACAACTCAGATTTGAATAGAAATTCAATCAGGAATGAAGATGAAAAGAAAGATCCACCCACATGGATTCAGAAGGCACATCCAACAAGTTCTATCATTGGAACACCAGATGGCATGATGAAGACTCGAAGCAAGGCAAGAAATCAGGTAAGATTTGCATGTTATGTTTCTTTAGTTGAACCAAAAAATGTGAAAGAAGCCTTAAAAGAAGATGTGTGGATTCAAGCCATGCAAGATGAACTTAATCAGTTTAAAAGAAATGAAGTATAGGAATTACTTCCTAGGCCAGAAAATGCAAATGTCATTGGAACTAAATGGATATTCAAAAATAAAACTGATAAAAGCGGACAAGTAGAAGGTATAGACTTTGATGAAACCTTTGCAACAGTGGCTAGACTTGAGTCAATCAGATTACTACTTGCAATTGCTTGTTTGCTTGATTTTAAGTTGTACCAAATGGAGGTTAAAACAATATTGTTAAATGGCTATTTCAATGAAGAAGTTTTTGTTGAACAGCCTAAGGGTTTTGAAGATCCTAAACATCCTAATTTTGTGTACAGATTGCACAAAGATTTGTATAGTTTGAAACAAGCTCTTAGAGCTTGGTATGAAAGGTTGACAAACTTTTTGATCAACAGAGGTTATAAAAGAGGCAGCAATGATAAGACTTTGTTTATCAAACATGTATCTAACTATTTTATTGTTGCACAAATATATGTGGATGACATTGTATTCGGATCAACTAACAAAAGCAAAACTAATGAGTTTGTTAAGTTGATGCAGGAAGAGTTTGAGATGAGCATGGTAGAAGAATTAAATTTCTTTCTTGGATTGCAGGTTAAGCAAATGAATGATGGGATATTCAATCTCAATCAAAATATGCAAAAAATCTCGTAAAGAAATTTGGGTTTAAGAAATCAAAACCAATTAAAACTCTTATATATACTAACCTTAAACTTTCAAAAGACAATACAGGAAAAGATGTTGATGCAAGTTTGTCCAGAAGCATTATTGGCAACCTGCTATACCTCACAGCAAGCAGACCAGACTTGTGTTTTAGTGTAGGACTTTGTGCAAGATTTCAAGCAAATCCAAAGGAATCATATCTTGCAGCAGCTAAGAGAATCATCAGGTATGTTCATAGAACACATTATTATGGAATATTATTTTCTAAAGATACAAATGATTATCTTGCAAGGTTTAGTGATGCTGATTGGGCAGGAAATGCAGATGACAGAAAAAGTACCTCGGGAGGATGTTTTTATCTTGGTACTAACTTGGTTTCATGGCACAGTAAAAGGCAAAATTCTATTTCTTTGTCAACTGCTGAAGCTGAATACATAGCAGCAGGGATTTGTTGCACACAACTACTATGAATGAAGCAAATGTTGAGTGGCTATGGTATTGAACAAAAGCCCATAACTGTGTTTTGTGATAATACTAGTGCTATAAATATTTCCAAAAATCCTGTTCAGCACTTTAGAACAAAACACATTGACATAAAATACCATTTTATAAGGGAACTAGTAGAGTCTAAGGTGATACACATTGAACACATCTCCACTGATAGACAATTAGCTAAATTGTTCACTAAGGCATTGGACACAACAAAATTTGAAAATCTAAGAAGAGCCTTAGGCATCTGTCAGTTATCTAAATAAACACTGTGTGTTGTTATGTTAATTATATCTGTAATATCATACATTTTCTTCTAATTAAGCATGTGTGAGCTGTGATATAAAAATTATGTGAATGATAAAATCCTGGTTTAAACTGAAAAATACAGAGAGGGCTACTAGTATATGACGTGTGAAAGTCATCCATTGAGAGTAACTTCATTGTATCTAGGAAATATGGTGAGGTCACCCACTCAAATGGAAAAAGGCTACCTCTATACATGTGTGAAAGCTACTATATTTATTTATAAAATTCACATTGAGACTAACGTTTGTGTGTGTAAGAAGCATGCTCAAGTTGATCACTCAATTGGATTAAGTGATAAATTAAAAAGTAAATAAAACAGCTCTAAAATATGCTTTCTTAGAATGATTCATATGATGTCCAGATATTATTGTTATGTTATTGTTAACTGTTTTCTGTTATGTTTTTCATAACATACGATGCTCTTAGTGCTTATCTGGAATTTAATTTTCTTGTGTGTCAATGTGTAAAAAACGCCATGTCAACATTATTGAATTGAGGGGGAGAAGTTTTAGTGGCGGGAATCCTAATTCTATTAGAATTCCTTATTCAAATGGGAATCAAATTTGAATTCTTGTCCATTAATGTCAATTATGAAACGGTTTTGGAAAAGGAATTACTATTAAATTTTGTTAAAAACAAAATTGTTTTAAATTCGGCCTAGTATATTATGAATAGTTTTTGGGCTTCTCCTGTTTATACCATACTCCAACTACAGTTTCTTCCCTGTCCTTCGTCTTGCTTCTCTCTTCCTATTCTGAAAATTTTCTACAAACCAGTAACCCTAACCATGGCGACCGCATCTGACTCGACAAAGACAGCCAGTTCTTCATCTTCTCACAACGACTCCAGTTACAACAAGAGCAACAGTGTACCATCATCTTCGACACAACAACCACATGCAGAGATCGCAACTGATCCAGCCATAAGCGAAGATGAGCTTGTTCCAATGAAGAAGATAAAGGATAAAATCAAGCCGAAGTACAATAAATTCCTCACGGCAGCTATCAAACAGGAGTCTGAGAAACACACTTTAAAGAGGAAACTGCAGATGGAAAGGCCGGTGAAACTGTCAGATTTCAACACCTACGGCCTGAGTGAGATGATTGAGTCTATTTACTGGACTCATATGGTAACAAACCTCCTACCTCCTGTGAAAGCTTTAATTCAGGAATTTTATGCAAACATCACTACTGCCATTGATGATCCTAAAAGCTTTCATTATCACAAAGTTTATTGTAGAGGAAAGTTTGTTAAATTCTCTTTGAATGTTATAAACACTTTCCTGGACATTCCCATAGGCAGTTTGAATGTATTAGATGAGGAATTTAACATGGCTAAAGTGATAAAGGAATTGACTGGTAGAACAGACATTGTTTGAAAACCGAAAGATGGAATAGACCAACAATACCTTAGGAAGAAATATCGAGTGATGCATAAGATAGCTCAGTTTAGTTGGCTTTCTTCTTCCCATCAAAATCAAGTTTGGGAAGACAGAGTGAAATTTCTATATTGTTTAAGCACCAATCGACCAATTAACTTTGGTTTGCTAATCTATTGATCAATTATACAGATTGGTTCCTATCACTTTGGTTATTACTTGCTTGTATATCCATGCTTAATCCAAGGAATTCTTTCAAAGAATAGCATCCCTTTAAGTTCTAATGAACAAACAAAAATTTTGTCTAAGTCAATCACCAAGGGATTTCTTCACAGATTGCATAATAAGTCTGAGTTGTCTGTCCCTGAACCGAAGACAAAGAGAGTCAGGAAAAATCAGATGAAAAATGTTGAAGAACAGCTTGTATTGATCAACTCTGCTTTGACAGTAATTATGCAGGATTTGAAGGAAATTAAATTCAAGCAATCTGCTCTGGAAGCGAAGTGTATAGGACACCCTGATACTACAACAGAGCCACAGCCCATGGAGATCGAAACTGTGATTCCTGAGAAAACAACTGAGGAGATTCCTGAGACTGATGAACCTCTGCCTAAAGAAGCTTAGCAAATGCCTGCAGCAGGACAAGCTGCACACTTTACTGTTGGAACAGACATAACAGCAAAACAGAAGCAGAAGGAAAAACCAATCAAGTCTCTTGCAAAGGGAACTAGAAGGAAGTGAAAGAAGACAGTTGACATGGTGAAGAAACTATCTGACCAGAAGAAGGGAAAGAAACTTAAATCATCAGCTCCAGCTTTAAGAGATGAATCTGTGTCAGATGAACCAACACAAGCAGAATCCATAATGAAACAGCCTTCACTACTTGCTAAGAAAGAACATCATGATTTCCCATTCCCTGAAGCAACTGAAGCAGAGCCTTATACCTCTTCACCACTAACTCAATCACCACCACACGTAGTTAAAATCACCTCTTCTGTAGTGGAATCAATTAAACCAGTCCCACATCCACCATCAACAACTGCAGATAAGCCACTAGTTCCTTCTTCACAATAGCCTACTGTTACATTATAGACAACAAAAACCAGTGCAGAACTCTGTGAGAAGGACATCAGACGAATTATGGCTGAAGTTACTGCTACTTCCTCTAACATTACTGATGTACAGCCAGTAGCTGTATCCTCTGAACAACCTACCCCCACTCCTAGGCGCAGGTTCAAACAGTCGCTCATAGGACCAGAAAGCGCCCTGGCAGCTCCACTTCTCCATCAGTTCGCAAGTCTCCCAGACTTAGTTGGTTTTAGCCACTTGTGCTGAAATCAAGGGGGAGATAAGAAGTTGCTGCTAATGCTGCTAATCTTTTTGTGCTGATCTTGCTGATCTTTTTTTGTTGGTCTTTCTGTTATCTCTATTTTAACTGTGTTTACTTTTTTTTTTTTGGTTGCTTATTCCTCAAAGGTGTAAGTAAGAAGTGAGGGGGAGTAAGAACTAAACTTCTTATGCTGTGTGTGTGCATTCGAATTTTGTTGATGATTGGTGTTTTTACTATGCTTATTTCTCATTTGATGGATGTTTTTATTTGATCTGATGATGCTTTTGATTACACAGGTGTTTGACAAGTTTGTCAAATTTCAACTTTGTGATTGTATTAACAGGTTATATATATCGTGACAGTGGTCTGCTATGAGATTGGTAACAGCACACTGATTATTTCTTTAGACATGATATTTGTCTGTTCGTTATTTTATGATAACTTATGGTTATGTCTAACTTATCATGTATGATTTTCTTTGATCAGAAATAGTTTAGTGTTTTCATCACAAGTTGCCGAAAATGGAGAGATTGTTGGTGTCAACGTGTGACACTTGCATGTGTCACGCACATGTTGATTTTTGTCTAACTTGTGATAAAACTATAATAGTATTTTGATTCCTATTTTATTGTTTCTAGATGATTATTATAGGAAGTATTTGGTTTACAATAAAATCTCCTTAGATTAGAATACTATTTCTTGTATCCTAATTAAAATAGGAGAATATCTATTTGTGTCCAAATTCCTTGAGGAGTTTAATTATAACACTTCCTATTATATTTCTCCTTATCCTAATATGATTTTGATTATACTTTTTACAAGATTCTAAAGGAGATTTTGTACATGCCTCTCACTATATATATACGACGTTATTTCTACATAACATATTAGACAGATTGGCGGGTTAGCTGATTTGGTAGTGTTTTGAGAGAGTCTTGATTTTGGCATTCCATGAATTGATAGAAGAGCTGCAACGGAAATTGGGATGCTTCTTTAATTTGATTCTTTGAGTCTTTTGATTCATGTATGAGTGGTAGAAATCGTCCATGAGTTGTTGATTGAGTCTGTGTGAGTTAGTAGACACTTCGGATAACTTGCGGGTTAAGTATTTATGTAATTCAACGTCAGACTTCATGTGTTATGTATAACTTAACAGTGTGTTGTTAAGTTATCTGTGACAGAGAGTGAGCAGTGTCACTAGAGTTTAAGATCTTTGTGAAGATTTTGTTTTACAAAGATTAGATCAGTGTGTGAGGGTGAGTCAGTACTGTAAAAGGTCATAAAGATTATACAAATAAGAACTTAGTGAATTGCAGCTCTATAGCTATCCGTGGATGTAGGTTTTATAACCGAACGAAGTAAAAATCCTCCTGTGCCGATTTACTTTACAGTTTACTGTTATATTACTTATAACTGCTGACTTCCAGAACTAGCACTCTTAATATATGTCATACATTAAGAAGCAAGCTTAAGATTAATTGATTAATTTGTGATCACTATTAGTATTGAATCATCTTGGTTGTGCTTATATCATTAGTAGAATCACTAGGACCAAATGTAATCGAGTGTGATATTTTATGGCCCAATTATGGGATGATTGTCTTTGTAAAATAGTCAGATGGGAAGTCCCTATGCTCATCCACATAGATAAGTGAATAGGGGCCCATTACCTCAGGACCTTTGGAAACTTTTGGAGGGTAATTTGATCCCATCTCTCTTTCATTTTTGTGGCACTGAATCTCAGCCCCACACCTGTGCCCCTCACACGTTCCAGCCAACCTCACAACTGAATTGCTTCATGAGTATGATTTATGAAGCTTTTAAATGCATATGATCATGATTTTGTGTAAAATCCTTTAGGCTAGGACTTGAAAATTTCCATCAATATAAACATGATTTCAATTTCTTCCTGAGTGCATTTGATCGGACCGAAGGCCTACACACCTTACAAGGTAATACTCACTGGATCACATTCATAGACATGCAACTACTGGTTTATATATATTGTGTTCCTCTCCCCTGCTTTTCTTTATTATCCTATCAATCTCTTATATATCCAAACAAAGTAAATGCATATGACAAGTAATTATAAGTTCAAATACAAACTCTTAAAGCCCACAAAGGATGACATATACATATAAGAAAACTCTTCAAGTTCCTGAACCAAAATACAAAGGCAAGTTAAACAATAACAACTAATTATGTATAAATGCAAATCCATAACCCAATCCTTCATGGCATGTATAAATAGAAGGTTCAAAATTCTAGATTGAATTTTCGCTGAGGAAAAAATACGTACAATGAACATATTAACTACCATATAAAATACATATAGAGAGTTGACATAACTTCAAGTATTAAAATCCATAAGATAGAGTGGTAGCTAGCACTACAAGAAAATGGGCTTTTGCCCGCGGGCCGAAACTGCGGTAAAAAGCCTTCTACGGCGGACCTACGGTTTAAGCCCGCCGTATAAAATGGCGCAATAAAAAATCATTTTACTTTTTACCGCGGTTTTGGCCCGCGGTAAAAATTCGTTGTGTGGTGAAAATATTTTTACCGCGGGCAGCTGGCCCGCCGTTAAATTTATTTACAGCAGGCTGCATGCCCGCGGTAAAAAGTTCTAATTCATTTGTTTAGTGTATATATTCTCCAATTTGTAATCGCTTTCATTAAATGATGTTGTTGGAGAAATAGATGGTTCAAAGCTTGACACATAGCTAACTATCCATAACGAATTAAATCTCTCTAAGAAAATATTAATATGGAATTAGAAACTTTTTATTCATTGAAATATTATGATATCCCAAGTACCAAAAGAAATACTCTTTACAAAATGACTGAGAAATACACATGGAAGGCAGAGAGGTTCAAACCCCAGTCCATTTTCTTGTTACACTTCAATGACTTTGATTGACTCATATATGATGGATTCTCATTCACCCTTGATATTACTCCATCTTGAACTTCTCTAGCTCACAAAAGGCATCATCGAATAGCTGTAAAAGAGCACAAGTTCATGTCATTATTTTCAAAAGCACAGCAGGTACCTATTTATTATTTCGTGCTAGAGACTCATTCTAGGATTGATCAAAATACAAATTGCAAGTAGCATATAATATTCAAAATTAAATTTACAAATTAAAGTACAGACAAACTATGTGCTTACTCAAATAAAGCAATGTGGAGGGAAGTTGTGGAGCAGTCACTAACCTGACTTCAATACTTTGTAATAATCTTGAATCCTAGCAAAGAAAATTCAAGAGAGTTGGAAAAGGAGTAATTGGCCCTGATACTTTCGTATTTAATACTAAAAGAGAGCAGAAATAAAGGATAAATTGCAAAATAGCATAATAAGATAAGACTAGAGATTGAATTTAGAGAAACGAGTGTTTTAACTTTATGAGCAGTCAACTTACAAATAGATATATTCCAGGATTGTACATATCCAGTATATAAACTCGCCCTGTTAGGACAAAAGCTATTTTTGAGATTTGCACCCAAAAAAAAAATGTTAATCAAAGCACCATCCAGAAATATAAGTAGCCTACCATCATTGGAAAAATCTTTCTCATGACCATTTCCTTGATGGGCATCTAGATCAATTATCATGACCCTACATTTGCAGATGATAAGGAAAAAAGCTCACTCAACAAAACTGTAAGAGATTTAAGCTCCAATTTAGAACTGCAAGAGCTGCATTTATTTATCTGAGTTGAAGCTATTAATACCTTGATATATTTAACCGAACAACAAAGAGAAATATCTGCATAAGCACAAAATCCACCTCCTTTATTAGCAGAATAATGATGAAACCTGATAGGTGTCTAATTATATATCATTTTCATATCAATTCGTCCATGTTTCTTTGCTATATTCCTTGGTATTTTTATGTTTTTGTGTGGTTTTGATATTTGTAGGAGTTTTGGAGCAACTTGCACAAAAATGGAGTAAAACCCTTCATTTTCACCTCTGCTAGTCAACCATCTTCTCGGATTTAATTGTATTGATATACAATGAACCCGATGACATATTATATACCGTTGGAAAGCTCTCGAAGTCTATTTTCTGGAGAAATTTACGGTTTATAAATCCATTCAGTGTACCAAAAGTTATAATCAAAACAGTGTGAGAAGTATAGAAATGTAATTCCACAAATCACTGTAGCATGTATAATACGGGACACTGTAGCAGGTTACTGTAGCAGAGTATTTAAACACATTTTAGGGTTTTATTTTCATAACTTGAAGAGGGGAAAACGTGGGGAGGAGGCTGCATTTCTGGATTTCTCTCATCCCTTGGAGTTCTTGAAGGAGAAAGAAGATTTTGAAAGAGGAGGAACTACAATTCCAAGAAGATTCATCTACAAAGAAGATTTTCAAAGAATTTGCTAAGTTCTTTCTTTCCTTTTCAATTCTGGAATTTCTCTGTATTGTATTTGTTATTCTGATTGAATATGTTGTAACTAAATCTGAATTGGTTGAGGGTGATTTCAAAGCCCTTGATATGGATTTTGTGAGTTGATTGTGTAAGAAATTGTTATCCAATTCTCTAATTGAAGTTGCTTGTATTTTCCCATATCTAATGCTTATGATTGCTTACTGATTGTATTTGGAATGGCCAACTGAATATAATCTGTTGTTGTCTATTGCTAGATTAGAAATCTTGATCCGTAATTGTCATGAATTTCCAATCATTAGTAGCAAAATTGTGATCAGAGATTGCAATTGGAAAATACAACCTAGGTTAAATAATCTGAACTTGTGTGATTATTGCTTAGATCAACCTATCTTTCTCATCGTAATGCTTCCATTGAATTAAACTTAGAGAGCTTGTTCTAGCTTGTTTAATGGATAGAGATTAAATAAAGAGCTTGTTTTATTTAACAACAAAGTAAGGAAAGATTGGGATAACAGAGCTTGTTGTTATCTACGGTTGATAACTTCAATGCTTAATTGGATTACAATTCTATGTTAATTCACAAATTCATATCTTGTGGCAGAGAATGAACTCTTAACCAAGTGTCTCTCATTGATTTTTCAATCCATTTAACTTTGCTTTGTGTTATTCTTCATTTGCTTTCGTATTAAGTTTAGTTAATCAATCAACAAAACCCCCCCTGTTTAGTTTATTATTGCTGGAAAATAACAAATTCAATTAGAATCAATCCTCGTGGGAACGATATCTACTATCACTTTATTACTTGTGCGACTAGTATACTTGCTAGTTTCGAACGCATCAAGTTTTTGGCGCCGTTGCCGGGGATTGATTTTCTAATCATTTTGTTATTCTGTTTTTACTACTGATTCTTGATTGTTATTTCCTGATTGTTTGTGTTTAGGCTTTTATGTCCGAGGGAGAAGCGGATCAACGACTTAAGAGAATTAAGGAGTTTCTCCAATCCTCGAATTTAAGGCTAAATCGATCAATTTCAACTCCACCTCCAGAATTTAACCTTGCACGACATACTTCCCTCTCATCTTCTTGCAGTTCAATCAAATCTGAATCGGAAGCAATGGCGATGGAAAACGATCAGACTCTTAAGGAGTTAGCGGCTCCAATTATTGATCAACACCCGCTATGCATAAGCACCAATTTGGAGATAGATTTTGAACTTAAATCTGGACTGATTCATCTCTTGCCTACATTTCATGGTTTTGCAGGAGAGGATCCGAACAAACACCTTAAAGAATTTCATGTGGTATGCTCAAGTATGAAGCCAACCGGTGTTTCTGAAGAGCAAATTAAATTGAGAGCTTTCCCATTCTCATTAGCAGATTCGGCAAAAGATTGGTTATACTACCTACCACCAGGTACCATTACCACTTGAAATGAGATGAGTAAACTCTTTTTGGAGAAATACTTTCCAGCCTCGAAAGTTACAAATATTAGAAAAGATATTAGTGGCATTCAACAACACAATGGAGAATCACTTCATGAATATTGGGAAAGATTTAAAAGGTTATGTGCTAGCTGTCCAAACCACCAAATTAGTGATGGACTCCTAATTCAATATTTCTATGAGGGTCTCTTGCCAATGGAAAGGAGTATCATTGATGCTGCTAGTGGTGGAGCACTAGTTAATAAAACACCTAACGTGGCAAGACGTTTGATTCGTGACATGGTAGCGAACTCCCAACAATTCAGCAGTCAATTTGAGCCACAACTACCAAAAAGAGTAAATGAGGTAAGTACTTCAAACATTGAACAACAACTTTGTGAACTTACCTTTCTTGTAAAAAAATGAAACAAAAAGAAAAAACGAATGAAAGAAAAAGAGAGAAGAAAAGAAACGATAAAAAAGACAGAAAAAAAAAAAACAAAAGAGAAAAGAAGAAACAAAAAAAACGAGAACCTGTAGAACCATAATGCCAGCAATTTTTGCATGTGGAGTATGTTCTGTCGTGGACCATCCAACCCGACATGTGTCCACTTTGCAAGAAGGAGATACAGAACAAGCCAATGCCATGGTGGATTTTCAGGAACAACCAAGGCAAAGTATGACCCTTTCTCTAATACTTACAATGCTGGATGGAGGATCACCCTACTTTAAGATATGGTAATATCACCAATTACCCCAAATTCATACCAAATCGACCACCAGGTTTCAATCAACCAAGGGTGCAGCAACCATTTCAAGCACAACCAGCTCCACAAAATTCAGGTATGTCTCTCCAGGATATTGTTAAAGCACTTGCCACTAACACAATGAAATTTCAGCAGGAAATTAGGGCAAGTATCCAAAACCTGGAAAATCAAATGGGACAATTGGCCACTAACATGAGCAAATTTGAGAGTCAAAGCTCAGGAAAATTACCTTCTCAGCCGGTGATCAATCCAAGAGAGAATGCTAGTGCTGTAACTTTGAGAAGTGGGGAGCAATTAGAGATTCCACTAAAGAAATCACAAACTGATGGAGGGGATGACACCACTCCCACCATGAATAAAACATCATCTTCTAAGGTAAATCCTAAAACCCATATTCCTTCATATGTTACTCCTCCACCTTTTCCTAGCAAATTTGCAAAATCAAGGAAGGAGGAACAAGAACAAGAAATCCTGGAAACTTTTCGCAAGATCGAGGTAAACATACCACTTCTGGATGCTATCAAGCAAGTGCCTCGTTATGCAAAATTTCTCAAAGAGTTATGCACCAACAAGAGGAAGTTGAAAGGAAATGAGAAGGTAAGTGTGGGGGAAAATGTTTCGGCTGTATTGCAAAGAAAAATTCCTCCGAAATGCAAAGATCCAGGTACGTACACCATTCCATACACCATTGGTAATACCAAGTTTGAAAGAGCTATGTTAGATTTAGGAGCATCTATTAATGTCATGCCATATTCTATTTATGCTTCCTTGAATCTTGGACCCCTTGCGAAAACGGGTATTATCATTCAACTTGCTGATCGTTCTAATGCATATCCCAAGGGAGTTGTGGAAGATGTGCTTGTGCAGGTGAATCAATTGGTATTTCCAACAGACTTTTATGTTCTTGAAATGGAGGATGAGACATCTCCCAATCCAACACCGATTCTTTTGGGGAGACCATTCTTGAAAACTGCCCGAACTAAGATTGATGTTCATGATGGCACTCTCACCATGGAATTTGATGGCGAGGTGATCCTTTTCAATATTTTTGAGGCAATGAGGTACCCTAGTGACTTGCATTCTTGTTTTGCAGTGGATGTTATCGATTCTCTTGCATAACACAACTTTTTTAGTTAACTCGCAAGGATGCATTGAAAGTAGCCATTAGTGAGCACATTGGGGCAGAAAATTCCAGAGAATCGAGGAAGTTGATACAAGTGTCTAAAGAAGTGGAGGAAGCTGTGGCAAACTTGGATGAGACTGTAGCTATCACCACAAACAGGTATGATGTTTCGTACATTGAATTGCCTTTATCTAATGAGAAACTTCTACCTTTCGTGATGAAAGCACCTGCCTTGGAGCTTAAGCCTCTTCCAGATCATTTGAAGCATGTATTCCTAGGTGAGAAAGATACTTTGCCAGTTATAATAGCAAAGGGTCTTGCACCATTGCAAGAAGAGAAACTCATCCGAGTGCTCCGAGATCACAAAACAGCCATTGGGTGGACAATCGCTGACATCAAAGGTATTAGTCCAGCCGTATGCATGCACCGCATCTTGTTAGAAGAGGGATCCAAGCCCACTAAAGAAGCACAGCGGAGGTTGAATCCTCCAATGATGGAAGTTGTCAAGAAAGAAATCCTGAAATTGTTAGATGTGGGTGTGATTTATCCAATTTCGGACAGTAAGTGGGTGAGTCCAATCCAAGTTGTTCCGAAGAAATCTGGTGTTACGGTGGTTAAGAATGACAATAATGAACTAGTTCCCACTCGTATCCAAACCGGCTGGCGAGTTTGTATTGATTATCGGAAGCTCAATTCAGCAACTCGCAAGGATCACTCTCCTTTGCCATTCATTGATCAAATGCTGGAGAGGTTAGCAGGTCATTCTCACTATTGTTTTCTTGATGGCTATTCAGGATATAATCAGATTGTCATTGCCCCTGAGGATCAAGAGAAAACTACATCCACATGCCCATTCGGTACATTTGCCTATCGACGCATGCCATTCAGTCTTTGCAATGCCCCTGCCACTTTCCAAAGGTGTATGGTAAGTATTTTCTCTGATTATGTTGAAAACATCATTGAGGTATTTATGGATGACTTTAGTGTTTTTTGTGATTCTTTTGATAAATGCCTTGACAACCTTACCCTTATACTTCAAAGATGTATAGAAACTAACCTTGTTCTGAATTGGGAGAAATGTCATTTTATGGTGGATCAGGGTATAGTTTTGGGACATGTTATTTTTGCTAAGGGTATAGAGGTGGATAAATCCAAGATAGATCTTATATGTTCCTTACCACCTCCCACAAGTGTGCGGGATATTCGTTCGTTTCTTGGCCATGCAGGTTTCTATCGTAGATTCATCAAAGATTTCTCGAAGATAGCATTGCCCCTATGCAGATTATTACAGAATGGTGTGGCCTTTGAATTTGATGAGAAATGCAAAGAGGCATTTGAGAAACCGAAGGAACTCTTGACTTCGGCTCCAGTAATCCAATCTCCGAATTGGGATCATCCATTCGAGATCATGTGCGATGCAAGTGACTACACTGTGGGTGCCGTTTTGGGTTAACGAATTGGCAGAATTCCACATGCCATTTACTATGCATTTCGGACTTTAAATGATGCTCAACTTAATTATTCTACCACTGAGAAAGAGCTGCTAGCGGTTATTTTTGCTTTAGAAAAGTTTCGATCTTATTTGATTGGTACTAAAGTAACCGTTTATTCTGATCATGCAGCTTTGAGGTACTTGCTCACAAAGAAAGATGCAAAACCAAGGCTTATCAGGTGGATACTCCTTTTACAGGAATTTGACTTGGAGATCAAAGATAAGAAGGGACGTGAAAACTTAGTTGCAGACCATCTCAGTCGCATTGTCCATGATAAGAATGCACTGCCATTACAAGAAAGTTTTTCGGATGAACAATTGTTGTCTCTAAATGTAGTAGCCCCTTGGTATGCAGATATTGTCAACTACTTAGTTACCAAGAAGCTACCACATGACTTGACTCAAGCTCAAAGAGACAAGATCAAGAACATTGCCAAGTACTACATATGGGATGATCCGTACTTATGGAAGCATTGTTCTGACCAAGTGATAAGAAGGTGCGTTTCTGAATCTGAATTTAATTCAATTTAAACCTTCTGTCATTCTTATGCATGTGGAGGTCACTTCGGACCAAAAAGAACAGCCCTTAAAGTTCTTGATTGTGGATTCTATTGGCCATCATTGTTCAAAGAATGCATATCTGTTCTGCAAAGCTTGTGACCGTTGTCCCAAGGACAGGGATTTAAGTGCCAAAAATCAAATGCCACAACCCTATACCTTATTATCGAGTTTTGATGTGTGGGGTATTGATTTCATTGGGTCCTTTTCCTTCATCATTTGGTAAGGTTTAACATTATACTTGCTGTGGATTATGTTTCTAATGGGTGGGAAGCAAAAGCTCGAGAACTAATGATTCTAAAGTTTGTTGTAGCTTTTGTGAATCTAACCTTTTGCGAATTTGGAACACCAAGAGCATGATTAGCAATATGAGGGACACACTTCTGGCAACCGATCATTTGAAGCCTTGCTCAAGATATAAATCACTCACAAGTGTCTACTGCATATCATCCACAAACTAGTGTCAAGTTGAAGTTCAAATCGTAAGTCAAGTCCATTCTCGAGAAGACAGTGAATCAACCAAAAGATTGGAGCCTCGATTGAATGATGCACTTTGGGCATACCGGACTGCTTACAAGACACCTATTGGTATGTCTCTGTATAGGTTAGTCTATGGTAAGCCATGTCACCTTTCAGTAGAGCTCGAACACAAAGCATGGTGGGCAGTAAAGCTTTGTAACATGGAGATGGATGTTGCTGGAGAACAAAGGAAGCTTCAACTGCAAGAATTGGAAGAACTTAGAAATGATGCCTATGAGAATTCAAGAAATTACAAGGAGAGAACTAAGGCATTTCATGATAAAATGATCTCCAGGAAGAATTTTGAAGTGGGACTGAAAGTTCTTTTATTTCATTCTCGCCTCAAGTTATTTCCAGGTAA